>BJCO01414708.1:0-13543 GCA_018326465.1 Flaveria floridana | reverse complement strand
GTTATTGTTAAAGTTGAGATTGAATGTGGGTGTTGCGTTGGAGGATTACATAAATTTTTTTTTCTGATCACAAGGTTGATTTATGTGGCAGTGAGTATTGAAGGATGCTGAGCAATTTATGAACATGAGAAGTCAATCAGCAACTCCATACATATTGAAGGCAAATGCACTCATTTTGGTAAGATCCCATTACTTTCATCTCCTTTCTCTTAGGCTCTTGCATTGAATATATTTCATCAATGCTTTTTATATAAACACATCACCTAATTTGATGACAAGCTGTTGGCAGTTAGAGAGGTTTGAGCATAATAATATTGTAAATTATACTTGTCCACCTTAGGAGGTGGCAATTTCAACACATTTACTTCTAAATGGGTTAATTCTTGTCATGTTTTATCTTTATCATGGTAAATGGGTAAGATTAAAAAATAGTTAGCTTAAGAGGAAAGGAGCCAAATTGGTTGGAAGTCCCCTATATGTAATTTTAATATATAAAACCTCCTAAATCATTTTCTTTATGTAACTACATTACTACTGGAATAGTATTATTTTCCTAAATTGTAATTACATTTGACACTAATTATTATTAATAAATATTAAACATTTTGGACCAAATTGTTCTACATCAATCCATTTCGACTCGTACATGAGTTACATGCTTTAAACTATATTGTAGAATTACCCGTTTCGACCCATTACCCAACCCACATGACCTGTCCTTTTTGCGCCTCTACTTTATATGGTCCTTATTTTTTAAATTTTTCTGTTTAATAACATACATGGTATGTATTATCTTCAACTTCATCCTTTTTTTGTTCCTTTTCACTTTCATGTTTATAATTGTAAATAAGACAACTATTTGCAGTCATATTTTCTCTTAATATGCAATCAAACACATAATAATATGTTTTTTCCTTTTCTGATGTGACACAGTAATGCTCTACGGAATTTAGAGAGGATAACAACCAATTTATTTGGGAGTAGAGCCCATGGGAGACCAGCACGTACTGATGATTTTGATTGCATACTTTGCTTGAAATTACTATATGAACCAGTTACAACTCCATGTGGGCATACCTTTTATCGCTCTTGCCTCTTCCAATCGATGGATAGAGGTTGGTCTCCTTCCTCCTCTTTTATATAATTTTAGGAAATGGGTCAAATGGTTAGTTTGCAGTCATAACAAACAGGCATTTCCGAGCCTTTTCCCGACTTACCCAGGTATCGGTTCAACCCGCCGCGAAGCGCGGGGGAGAAACCAACTAGTTACTAATCAAGGGTATAATTGGTACATGTAAATCAGGTTGTTTATGAAAATTTGTAAAATCATGCTATTATTATCTTTTTTTATTTTAAATATTGATTAAATATTTTAAATATGCATGTTAAATACACATTTGTCTAAACAATAATATTAGATATATTCGTTGAAACAGTAATAATACAACATATTTACCAATAATTTACGTATTTTCACATAATTAGCATAATTCATATGTCCAAAGTAGCACACAACAAGTGTCACTTTATTAAATGTTACTTCTCTTTATTTAGTGATTATTTTAGTATATTCGTTGTTTTTTATAAATGTTACTTTTAAGAAAAGTAGCACATTTTATATTTATTACGTGCTACACATCTTTATTTCGTTAATTGTTATTTTTAGCAAACCAACACCGTGTATATTTACTAAGTGCTACTTTTAAAAATATTAGTTTTTTTTAAATATAGCAATATTATACACATATTAAAGAAAAAAATGCTTGATTTTATGGTATATTTTTTTTTAAATTATAAAGTAAAAAAAGTTATTTAAGTTTATAAAAATATAGGAAATGTAGTTAGTTATTAAAAAAGGTCAACACATATAAGATTCTAACAATATACTTGGATTAATGATTAATTCGGCCTTTTTTAATTAATAGTTTGATTATTTGAAGATTAATGACATGTCACTAATCTTAGCCATTCCCATATTTAATCAACGCTCTAGATCGGTTCTCACGGTTTTTAGATAACATCAAGTTTGTACTAGAACCATCCTATATATATGTATATATATAATTTCCTATACGAAATGATATTTCGTAGAAAGTGTATAAAGTAATCACGCAAGAGGAAACTTTATGGGTGAAATTATAAATGTAAATCCTAAGATTAATCACGCAGAGATTGAATTGTCACGTAAAGATGGAATTATCACGTAAAGATGAAATTATCATGCAGGAATATATTCTTGCATTATAATTCCATTTTTGCATAATATCGCGCAAGAGTAACTCGTTTTACTTGATTATTAATTATTTTTGTATGATAATTCCACCCTCAAACTTTGTATATTTCACATGAAAAAACCACTATATATACAAACTTTCCCATATATACACTTTGTTAAACTTGAACTCATTAGGTCGCTAACAAACCTATTAACATTTTAATTATTTTAGGTCTATTAAATATTAGAGCCTATTAAAATTATAATTATTTTAGCCCACTATCATTTATCCATAACTAAAATTTAAACTCTTTTTAAAAGCCAAATAAAACAACTTGCGATTTGGGATGGAGGCGGTAAAAGAACGATCAGTACACATGAGGTTACGGTGATCGATTGATCAAATTAGAGTCTTGTTTTTTTTACTTGCTAGTGGACCAACATTTTATAAATGAGTTATTGATTTAGATAATGTGGACCATTTTTTTCTAGTCGCCCATGATCTAAAAAAATTCAATGATTCTTAAGGACAACCCTGTGTTATCTCGTGAAAAAGAAAACGGTATCAGACATAATCTTTGGCTTTTATTTATTACCATCATTCTTTTTGAACCCAAATATTTTTTATAAGCTTCATTGTTTAAAACAACACATATCATAAGATCAAATATTTTTCATTTTTAATTCGAGTATGATATTACCATTAAAAATACGTTTTTTAAAACATTTTAAACTAGGGTGCGTACAACAGTGCTTTAAGAGTGTTTTAATGTGCGTTTAGCTCAATCCAACTCACTACATGATGGCTTCATATCATATAATATAACAATGCATCACGTTTATATGTGTACGCACCTTGTTTCTATGTTTTTTTGGACGCGTTTACCATCACCTCTTATAGGCTATAGCACGTGTCATCCCTTTAGCATACTCCTTGTGTCACACACATAAACACACACCATTTAATATTGGGTACTAAATCCAAATCTACAATGAAACTTAACAAATCTAATAGTTTGAACTAAAGGGCGATCTTATCAGTCGAGGGTTGCAACTTAGATAAGTGATGCTAATTGACTTTGAAACTTTGGGTAGAATGCTTCAACTTTGACTTTCAACGAATGCATTTAACTTTGACTTTCAACGAATGCATTTAAGACTTGAACCCTACCAACTTATTCTATACAATAAATGGACTCGTATTAGTGGCAAAGCTAGGTGGAAGTTGGAAGTTATTTGAAAGAGACAGATAGGGACATAAATCGTTAAGAATTTAACTAGGTATTATTATTATTATTATTTATTTCTAACAAATACATTTATTTTCTTTTTTGGCTTGCACTAAATATATATAAATATATTTAAAAACATGTTGAAAAAGGCGTTATATCTTATGTATATATGATACATATAGTGTTTGGCACGAGAGTGTATGTTGGCATCTGATTGTTTTCGAGCCCACAACTTTTGATACAAGGGGTAAGCACCCCGTTGACCTTCCAATTTCGATTGTCGTCATTAATAAGTGATTACAAGATAGACGTTGCGGTAAGGTGCCTGAAACCCTATAAGTTCTCTCAAAAGACGCAAGTTCAAGCATTCAATTCCCGAAGTAAATATTTTAAATGGTTGCTGTCTTTTTATAAAGATCATTCTTTTTAATGTCGTTCAAATAAATGTTTCCATTAATAGTTTAAGCAATGGAGGTGGGACATTGATCGATTCGTTAAAAATCATGCGCTTCAAGGAAAGTTTTTTTTTTAGAAATTGTGACTGTTAAATGGTGTAACTCACGATAAAAAGGAATGGATTTGATGGTTTTGACGGTTTGAAATTTTTAAAAATAAACAAATAATATATAACATAAGTACAAAACTAAAATGATTAGCAAAACGCTGATCACTTCGTTTTCAAGTATAATGTAGTATGATATGATTTGCTATTAATAATAGAAGCAAACTACATGTAAAAGTGTCAAACAATTAGAAGAAAACAAAAGGCATTCTGGAATATTCGATGCTGTTGATGGAGCTATAGCATTTCCACCAATAGACTGTTAGTACTAGAATATTAGATGTTGTTGGGCTGTTGGCCCAGTCAGCATGCTATTAGCCTATTACTATTAGTTGACTTTTTTGTACGTCTAGCATTTCTGTTATAGACGGCTTTGACATACCGTTGATGGGAGCTCGAACTAAAGAACAAAAGTATACTATATACAAGACTTTGAATTTGTCCGGTTTACACGGCAAGTTTCACGATCTAAACCATAAACTGATAAGATGTTTACAGTCTGAACGATTCGGTTTATATAGCTTAAATGTATTATGTGTATATATTTGGAACCGCCCACAAGTCTTTGATTCAGCCGCTTGAACAGTTTATGCACACCTCTATTGAAAGTGCAAGTTGTGATGTTTTTATCTTAAAAATTATATAATTAACGTTAAAAATTATCTTTTTTTTTATTTTACTTACACTTGTGCGCCAATAAGGCATAACTTTTTGCTAACTCTTAGTTAGGATCGTGTAAATATTTATTTTATATGTTAGTTTCGTGTAAATATTTATTCTATATGTTTATTTTGTTTATTTGCGTTTTAGTGTTTTATTTATTTTACCAAGTTAAAATTATCATTGAGATAATTTGTTTTTTTATATTAATCACTTATATATACCATCCTCCACCAAAAGAATTACATATTTTTTGAAAACACAAGCTTCAATGCATAAAATACAATGATTTTTAAGCATGATTTAGAAAAATATATAATCATACAAGTTTAGAGAGGAAATATATAATTACCCCTAGAATGAATCTTTTAAACAATGCTCACCCACTTATTTCTACCCTCTTTGTTTAGAAATTAGTTTGAGTTATATAACATTATGTTACAAACTCATGTATTACATTAGTTAAATAACAATTATAAAATCATCATCAATTTGTAATAACTTTAAAATCAAAATCATTACTTATAATATCATTATCTACCACCAATCATTTGGTTGAGTGGTACCCCTCATGACTTCCTCTAGAGGAGGTTGATGGACCGGGTTTTACGACAGTGGGTTTTTGGACGACGAGTTTTTCTCGAAATTGGTGGTTGGTGGGTTTGGACTACTTAGCACTGTCTGTGCTCGCGAACATATGAGATGTCTTTTCGCCATTAGGGTTTCCCATGTAGTCGGGCTTTAATTAGTTAGTCGTTAAAAAAATACATATGTATCATTCTCTGTTTAGGGCCAGTGGGCTGTTGTTACCATCTAGTCCATTAAGTCTCAAGTCCCATGTAAGCATCTAACCCTAATTCGCATCATCTGGTTATCCTCCTGTTTGACCATTGATGATTCAATATACGAGTGTTTACTACAATTGTAAGTTCGATTAAACCATTAGCAACTTTGAATAAACATGCTCCATTAAAAAAATTGATTGTTTATACAGGAAATTCGGTTGTGTGTTTGCGTTTTCACATCCAATCTTCAGTGTTTGATTGCACTTTGTGTGCAATTCTGGTTAGTAGATATGAGTTGGTCCTGTAGTAACTATCTTTGCCTATCAAGCTCAAGCTGTAGCTCTCTTATCAGTTCCGATGAACTTACACGGTCTAACATGTGCAGGTTATCTGAGGTGAGAATTTGGGTTCATTGAATTGCTTGTTTGTGATGCTGAATGATTAACATCTCTGGATTTTATATATGATTAGTATGCTGCAGTTTTTCTTTGTGATTGATGCTCACTGAGTGAGGAATGTAGTCTTTTTGCAAGAAATAATCAAAATTTGAGAAGTTTTGGTATATGAATTTTACACCACATTACTACTCACTTTTATGGTGCAACTAGAGGGGTTGTAGTAGTATTATTGCATTGACAAAAAGCCCATTCTTTTGAGCTAGGTTCATGGGATAATATCATACATAATTAGGATGTTATTTTGTTATCTTGGCCATGTTTTCTTTAATGGTTATTTGACATGGCAGTCTAAAGGGCACAGAGGGAAATGTCAAGACCTAAATACACAAACAAACATTTACGCTTACAACAGCTTGAAACCTCCATCTTTTAAATTTGTAAGTTTATGTGATATACTTTGTTTGGCTATGCTAATCAACTTTAGTAAACTCATTCGATCAATCTTTATTGATTTGTGAAATGTCAGGATAAAGGCCAAAGAAGAAAAGATCATGTTTTGAAAAAGCCAAGAAACATTTCTGCTTACTACAGCTTGAAATCTCCATCTTATGAATTTGTAAGTTTTATTATTTTCTTTCTCTTTAAGGATTCTCATACGCGGAATTGAGTGAAAGGAGGAAAAACAGATATAGTTATTCTCTTGGAATGTCTAATGCTAAAACGAAAGTTGGATGGTATTCAAATTTTCAAGCACATGACCAATGAAAGACTGTGAATATCACGTGACCGGTGCACTATGATGTAAAATAAAACTAGGAACACCATAGGTAGGCTGTTGAACCTGTATAAGATATTGATTTTGTTTTCTGTTTTTCTCAGGATGCCTTAGAGCCATATATGAGCAAGAGGACTCTTGAGGTGCATTGGGGAAAGCATCACCGTGGTTATGTGGATAGTTTGAACAAATTTTTAGGAAAGGATGATATATTATACGGATACACCCTGGATGAATTGATCAGAGTGACATATAACAATGGAAATCCATTGCCAGAATTTAATGTTGCTGCTCAGGTTTGAATAGCTTATTAGCTAAAAGTAAAGATGTTAGTGATAAAACGTCAAGATACCATTCCTGATTTAGAAATCAAGATTCAATGTGGATTGTAGTGCGTAGCTTTGTTCTTTTAAGTCCAATAAGAGGGCATTTTATTAATTCGTTATTATATTGTACTTTTTCAGGTCTGGAATCATGATTTCTTCTGGGAATCCATGCAACCAGGAGGTGGTAATTTACCGATATTGGGTCTACTTCAGCAGATTGAAAAGGATTTTGGTTCCTTTTCAAGTTTCAGAGAAGAGTTCATTGAAACTGCCCTCACATTGTTTGGTTCTGGCTGGGTTTGGCTTGTTTGTATGTTTCCTTCCGCTTGCTTTATTGTTTAGTTAATATAGTAGTATTCTGGTGCATAGTTGTTTTCATTAATTCTATAACATATCATTTCATTTGATAAAATTTAAAGCAATTCACAAAATCAGGGCAAATATGTCTGTAATTGAGATAAAATTTGAGTTAGGTTAATGTAATGGATTGTGCATATTCATATTGTTTGTATATTGTGTGGCTTGTGGCTTGATCACTTTGGTGGTTTTCCTGTGATTTTTTGTTACAGTAAAGCGGAATGAGAAACGACTTGCAATATCTACGACGACAAATGCTGTGACCCCTATCGTGTGGGGTGATATTGTAAGCACATTTCTTATCTTGGGAATATATTTTCTTTTCATTTTACTAACACATTATTCCCTTTCTTCTTTCACAGCCTCTTCTTAGTTTGGATATGTGGGAGGTATGACTCTCTATCTCTCTCCCCCTTCCTCCCTCCCTTAATGAAAGTATAATGGTTAAATATCCAAAGCAGATAAAATTGTGCATATTATAATTAATTACTAAAATTTTGTAATGAATTTGAACAAACAAATATTCTTTTGTTTCAACTTTTTAAGAAACGAGAAATGTTGTTTTTTACATTGAGATGTCCGGAAAGAATGTTTTTGGCATTTATTTTTGGGTGTACTGTGTGTACTGGATTGACTCTTCATTCTGATTTCCATTTCTTTTAATTTGCAGCATGCTTATTATCTGGATTACAAGGTATTATTTATATGAAAGACCCTACTTTTCATATCTATTGTTTTTTGTATACGCGATGATAGGGACTGGTTTATCCATGGATTTTCATATACATTTGATTTATCTCAAATCGGTCAAATAGGTTAAGCTAAAAAGCTTAATAAAAAGAACAAGTGTCAAATTGGTTGAAGGTCAACCTTAGTGCATTCAAAGGCATAAAACTTCCTAATATCATATTATATAATTAGAGTAAGATTTTTATTGTAATAGTATTGTTTTTATAACCTTTTATATACATTAAGATTGCTAAAATTCAAATTAAGGGTAACAAACTAGTTTTGTCTTGAACCCATTTTGACTCGTCAGCAAACATATCCTCTAGTTTTCTGTATAACTTGGTCATGTTTTTCTGTCTGTCTGTATTTTCTTCAACAGAACGACAGAGCCCGGTATGCTAATGTCTTCATGGACCATCTTGTGTCATGGAATGCTGCATTGGCTCGAATGGCTCGTGCACAGGCCTTTGTAAATTTAGGAGAACCCAAGATTCCGGTTGCCTAACAATTATGTCTCTTGATTAGATAGCAAGTGTTGTTAAAGAGAAAAGAAAGATTAGATAGCAAGTTTTGCAGGTTAATGCAAATAATATATGGAAAAATGTATGCTTGAGCATTTAGTGTTTTAGGCTGTTATAATTTGTAAATGCTCGGTTGCTTTTGTACTTGTAGACTGTAGTTGTGTCTCCAACCATTTGAAGAAACTTTTGATTCTTCTATAAAATCTTCCCATCATGGTGTATCTGGTCATTACAATAAACAAATCAATCACAGGCCGTAAAACCTCATTTGTTATAGCATATTCACATACGATTTTGTTTCATAGAATATTATTTCTAGTTTTTGAAAACATTAGGAAGTTATCTTCTTTTCTTTAATAACATCAACATCTTATAACATCATCATCTAATTTTGATGTTTTTAAATTATTTCTAAAACAAACAAATAAACGAACAAACAAACATACCTAATATGTCCCACTGAGAGTATGGTCTGGGATGGATAGGTGGTGACCAGTCTTTCCTCTATCTTGGGAGACAGAGAGACCGCTTTTAAAAAGACCCCCCTACTCGACAACGATAACAGTCAAATTATAATGCATATATCACATAATCATACATTACAACAGAGTTTTAAATTATTTCTAATTAGATTTAAACCAATGTTGTTTTCAAAAAGTCTTTGGATTTTTATCATTTATTAAGTCAACTGATATGAAAGTTATCTAACAATACAACCACCCATGATCTAGACGGTATGATGATACCCTCATGAATATGACGTAAAATTAAATTTTTACAAGTATAAAATCAGATAGAAATAAGTGTTGGTAAAAACTTGATGTTAAAAAAAACCTAACAATACACCCTTGTAAGTTAGAATTTCAGTAAATACAATTTATATACTATTAGTACTACAATCTCTATAATTACAAAACCCATTAACATAAACGTCTTGGTGTATTTGGAAGGTGTGCAATGCAAAGAACATCAGACATAATTATATTTCTTTTAATAAGGTCGTCGAGGATGTAAGTCTGTGAAGAACTGATCTTTGATGAAAGAACTGGATTGGGGTAATTGATGTGCTTTTAGTGTTAAAGTGTTTGATTGTAAGTAGAATAATCAGTAGGGAATATTCATGAATTTTGGTGTTTGTAATCCAAGGTTATAGGTTATTGCTAACTTCTTGTCGTGAATACAAATTTTGATGCTAAAAAAACATTAATGCTTATATAATACGAATCAATAAGTAAATGAAAAAAATTACCAATAATACTCAGTCGGTCAGCCTAAATGATTGAGCTGGAATATTTCTAGATTTCATTAAAATTACGAGAAGGTATTGAATAAAGTCTTACATGTGATGAAAAAAAAGGGTTTTAAGTTGAATCAGAAAGTTTTCTTACCTAAGATGAGTTTTCTTCTAATAATGATTTTCAGGCTCCGTACTTGAGTAATGAAAATGATTGGATGAACTAGTTGGCCGTCAATTACGAAAAGATATTGAATAAAATCTTACATGTGATGAATAAAGTGGTTTCAAGTTGGACAAGAAGGTTTTCTTGCTTAAAATGAGTTTCTTCTTAATAATGATAATGATAATGATTCTAGGTTTCGTGCTCAATAATGATAAAAGTAAAATTAATTTTGGAATCAACCTGATATAACTTGCCTTCAACTCCTCAAGCATCAACTGGCGCCATAGACTCACCTCTACTCCCGCCCAAACCATCAATACAGAAGCCACAAGATTCTCTCTTGAGAGTAAAAATGGCGGAAGTGATCTCCCTAATGGAGATCGACGACGATAACACATCTCTACCACCCACCAACAACAAGGGCAAAGCAGTAGTCGCTCACGGCGGCGCTCCGCCGGCGCACACCAAAACAACCCCATGGGTCGAGAAGTTCCGGCCTCAGTCTCTCGCAGATGTCGCCGCACATCGAGACATAATCGATACCAGTATGCTACTAATGGTTCTTTATGTTTAAAAGTTTTGAAATTTTTGTTAAACGGTTGAACCCTTGAGTAGAAATTGTGGTTTCTCATTGGGGCATTTTGGTGAACAGTTGATAGGCTTAATCGATACCAGTATGCTACTAATGGTTCTTTTTGTTTAGAAGTTTTGAAATTCTTGATAACTGATTAACCCTTGTGTATAATTTGTTGTTTCTCATTGGGGCATTTTAGTGAACAGTTGATATGCTTTAATGATACCAGTATGCTATTAGTGGTTCTTTTTGTTAAATTCTTGATAACTGGTTTAACCCTTGAGTATAAATTGTGTTTTCTCATTGGGGTATTTTGGGTAACAGTTGATAGGCTTACGAGTGAGAACAAAATGCCTCATTTGTTGCTGTATGGGCCACCGGGCACCGGAAAGACATCGACTATTCTTGCTGTTGCTAGAAAGCTTTTTGGGTCGCAGATGCATAATATGGTTTTGGAGCTTAATGCGTCTGATGAACGTGGGATTGATGTTGTTAGACAGCAGATACAGGATTTTGCTAGCACACAAAGCTTCTCATTTGGGTAAATCTTATATCAATGTCTGTTTGTTTTTTATTTTGATTTTTAAGAATCTTTTTATCCATTGGGGAATTTTGATTGCATCCAGAGGAAAGTTGTGATTGTCACATAAAATTCTGTTCAATTTTGTTTTCAACCATCTTTGAAAGCAAATTCTAAGATACTTGTACTTTATATGCTTAGAGGGAACATGGTAATGAGTTTGATTTAATTGATAATGGAAAGAAAATGTCATCCCCAATTGGCATGTTGGAGGTCATTCTGAGCGAGTTACTAATCAGTCTATACCAATTTGTCATCTTGTTTGAGAAATGTTTCGCCATGATAAATTGCCACAGCAATGATAAGTTTTTAATCAGTAATCTATAAATTTATTTCCCAGCAATATGTCTTTTCATTAACAGTTTGATATTTCTCTATGATTGGTATCTTTTAGGGTTTTAGTCAACTGATCACTCTTTTGTGTTTGTTTTTTTGTTAGTGCAAAAGCCTCGGTGAAGCTGGTTCTCTTGGATGAGGCAGATGCAATGACTAAGGATGCACAATTTGCTCTTCGTCGAGGTAATTTGTGATATTAAAAGCAACTCAGCTGTACTTTTATTTGCTGAGCACTCACTGTTGTACATTTTTTTAATGCAGTGATTGAGAGATACACAAAAAGCACCAGGTTTGCACTTATCTGCAATAATGTCAACAAGATTATTCCAGCACTGCAATCAAGATGCACTAGATTTCGGTTTGCTCCTCTGGATGCTGTCAATGTTACAGAGCGACTTAAACATGTTATTAATGCGGAAGGGTAAGTCTGTGAATCTATTTTCAAAGCGGTCTCTTTGGATATTGCTCAAGCAAGTTCTCTGTATGTAGCATAAAGGTTTGGCATTATTACACTTGATTACTTCTATCTCTCATTCTTCCTCCATATATGATTGTAAGCAGGTGTAGTTTATCTGCATCTGCATTCTAGAACACACCATAACTGTAATGTCTTATAAACTGGCTTGGGATTTCATTTAGAACTTTCACTGCCTACCTGCTGTTTTGAGTTGTTTTAAATTATTTTTCTGTTTTTATTCACTTAGTTCCTCTTGTATGATTTATAATATAATGTTTGGACCTTAACTCCTGATATGCTTCTAAGACTAAATACACCAACCTGGTCACTTATCTTTGCTGAACTAAATATCTATAACTTGTAATTGACATCATATGAAACCCAACAGTTTTTTCAAGTACAATACAATTTGTATTGCCCTTTTGACTTCAATGTTGATACGGAACTCATACCTTCTAAAAGCATTTTACCCAGTGATAGGGCCTTTTTCTGTCTCGGGTTTACTGAAACATGTTGAATTAAGAATTTATTAGTAGCTCTAAACTTAGCGATGGTTTCTTGTAAACTTTTAATTTGAAAGTTGTGAAGTGGCAATGTTAGAACTTAGAAGACTAAAGTAGTGTTGGCTACTAATAGCCCTTAATAGTAGGGATGGTTTCTTGTTTTTACGGGCCAAAGCCTTTCCTATTGTTGAAGTTTCTCTTGGGATGTTTCTATCTTTCTGTTCATTCCCACATTTGAACTCCATATATTTTAAGACTTTGGTAATTATTTTTTTCAAGAAACACCTTGGTTGTAATACTGTAATAATAAATTGTTAATTAGGCTTGATGTGACTGAAGATGGGTTAGCAGCTCTTGTACGGCTTAGCAACGGTGATATGAGGAAGGCTTTGAACATTTTGCAGGTCACTTTATTTCTTGTCACTATTTGTTTCAGTTTACAGTTTCCTCAATTCTTATTTTGTGAATACTTGGTGTTGATTAATTCATAGTATTGTTTGTTGTATTGATTGTATAGTTTGATTTGTATTTTGTAGTTTGTTCTTAGTTTGTAATATGTACTTAGTATAGGGACTGAAAGTGAAAGTATTGTGTAGTTAGTTAGTGCTTCTAACGGCTATAAATAGATACTTTTGTAATCAATTTGGGTAACACCCTTCAATAGCAATAATACTGGAATTTTAAGTGGTAACAATTGGTATCAGAGCAAACAAGGCTCTCGAATCCAATCAAGGGAAATCTGTGAAATTCTCTCCGATCATCTTGATCCGTCGTACCCATCACCGCCTGAATTTGAAGCAGCCGTCGGGCTGAACATTCAATTGAAACCACAGCGACTTGCAATTCACACCACCCACAATCAAGATCCCATCTGCGACGCAATTCGATGGCGGAAAACAGCAGACAAGTGGCTCTGAGAGATCCCAGCGATTCGATCTCGTTCAAGATCCCAATCCTGACTCCTACAACATACACCTCGTGGGCAATTAAAATGGAGGCGTTCATGGATGCCCAGGGACTCTGGGATGCCATTGAACCTCCGACTGAAGCTGCTGTTGATGTCAAGCTGGGCAAGAAGGCCAGGGCCTTCATTTTCCAGGCCTTGCCCGAGGATGTGCTAATGCAGGTTGCTG
>BJCO01414646.1:2500-17852 GCA_018326465.1 Flaveria floridana | reverse complement strand
AGTCCCCGTGTAATACACGGATTGAACAAATAAAATATTAAATTATTATTAATAAAAATTTATGTATTATAAAATCATGTTTGAAAATAAAATATGATTATAAGTACGTATAAATATCTACTTTAAGTAAATAAACAATAATGTATTTTTCTTAAACTTTTATTTTATACAAAATTGTGATTTTTAAATATATTGTTTTAAGAAAAATGATTTTTTTTTAAAAAAAATCATTGTATTTTGTATTTTATAAATTTTTTGTTTTTAAAAAAGTGTGTTTTTTAATAAAAAATAGGTTTTTAATTTTTTTCAGTTATATATTTTTTAATTTGAAAATGGTATGAGTAATATTATTAGTGTTCAATATTATTATTAATAATATAGAGAAATGAGAAAGTAGGCATAATGAGATCTATAATTGTTCACGCTTATTAGTTTTTTTATAGATAGATAGATAAGCTAAACAATCACTAAATAAACGGATTAAATTTTCATATAAAATATATATGTAAAATTAATAGGAATAATTACAATATAATATTTTAATATAAAATATAATTAAAATTATATATAGGTAATAGTTCAAGAAATAAAACAATTATATCATTTTTTAACTCTCTTATGTAAATAGTTTTATTTTTAAACATTTTTTTAAAGATTTTTTTATAAAAAATATTTTTTATATAAATCTTGTTTTTTTAAAATATGATTTGTAATCATTCTGGTTGTTTTGATAAGACTGTTTTAAAATATTTCACTTGTTTATAATTTTCTTAAAAAGCAAAATGATTTTAAAATATTTTGTTTAAAAATGTTTAATGCTTTAGAAAATTTCATAGTATATAAACTTTATTTTTTGTTATTTAGATTTTAATTAAAAGATGTTATTTTTAAATTCCTTCATAAAATCTATTTTAGAAAAAGATAGTTTGACTTAAAAAAATAGATAAGAGAGAGAAACATAATAATTATAAAATTTATTTTTAATAAGAGAGAAATTTGTAAGAGAAATTAAATTACCATAACACTCTTTTGGAGGGAAAATTAATGTGTGAATCTCTAAAAAAATGACAAGTGTTAAAAACATGGATTAAGAGAATGACAAGTGGTAAAAGAAACCTTATTTTATTAGAGGTTATAGATTAACATGACTATTTATAAAAACTTTCATTTCTGATATATAAATTGCAAGGAAAAAAGTCTGAGCATATTATGGGTATATTTTATTTTATTTCAAAATATATTATATTTGACTATAATATTAGTTGTTGGTCATGTTTTGAGAGCTGGATGGAGAGATCTTGTGACGCCACATTTTCGAGAAAACTCACAATTATACTTATGCATTATAAACATAACTTTTAAACTTCAAATATTTGTAAACTCATAACAAAACATAACTTTCTTTACATAAGCAGTTGTCTAGAACATACCATAACCAAACATTAACTATTAAACTAATGAAGATTTATACATAATTTTTATAATAATACTCAGTTTAATATATATACATATTTGACCAAAATTTTTAATGGTGGCCAGAATCACCAATTTTTGATGATTAGGACCTTCTAGGCCCAACTTTAACCACCGTTGACTACCTGACGATTAAATGGCCTATCAGCTCAAAATTTCTGGGTTAATTTCCGGTTAGCGATTAGTTAATGATTAACCGACACCGATTTTTTAAAACACTGACGAACACATCGACCTTTTTGGAACCCAGGTACAAGTTTTATCAAAACAATTACACACCATTAACATAAAACATAATCTTTACCAAACGGCTGGTGTGAGATATTAGAGTTTGTACTGCAAAATAGCCCACAAAGAAAATGCTTCAAAATCCCGAATTTAATGAGTTTAGAACAAAAACAAGAATTTAAATTATTAACTTAGCTCTCCAAATAAAAACAAAATTACAAAGCAATTGGACAGTACGCAAAAATCATTTCTACACAATAAATGACTGTTTACAACAATCTTTTACCTCAATATCTTTCGTCAGAAAGAGCTTTTAAGCACCCGTTGATGTCAAAAGAAGCACCTTTAACATGATGAAACCGAATTCACACGATAGAAGTTGCAGCGCGTGTTTGCAGGGCATCCTGTAGGCACTTGACAGCACCGTCGTAGTTTAGAAAACCCATGTACCAGAATTCATGGCCATCAACCGATATAACCTGGATGTATTTCTCAGCAGACTTGGTTCTACTAAAAGAAGGGTTAACTGCTTTCAACTGATGTAATGGAATGATCACCTATAATTCAAGGATGAGTTAGGTGCAATAAAAAATATTCATGGACTTCTTTGACATTTTAGAAAGTTCACTCACTGAGTTCTAGTTTCCGATAAGCGTTTGAGGTATTCATTGACAGCCAAAGTTTAAACAAACTTGTCACTGTCTAAAGTTCAAGAATTTTATTGGCTGCTGAATCACTTGGATGTTAAAAATGTGTAAAATAACAGATTACTATGTTATTGACATAATATCCTACGTGGCGTCCCAATAACATGAAACTGTTGACATGGTATCCACATCATCAATTGCGTACAACTGGGACCCCACATTAGCTATTTTGCACAACTGACATGAACGTCAACTTATATAACAATTAGTATAGATTATATGTCAACGTAAAAAGAAGAAGAAAAAAACTCACAACACTAAAACAAAATTGAAACTTGAGTCGTTAATCCTTTTTGGAAAACCAATGATGACACTTGGTTACTATTTAGTGCTATTCTCCGTGACAAATAGTAGTTATAATATTAGCGAACACAAGTTAGATATTTAGTGTCAAGGTTAACAAATGAACACAGTAAATATGTACAGTATGATGAAACATGGAAGAAATGAAGACATTTCATATGCAAGATGAAAAAGCAAAACAGAACATACCTTATAATAGCTCCACTCAGTCTTGTCGTTAGTTTTATATGACAATGGATTGTCACTACAAAATGCAAGCTTAGATGTAGATACATATATAACCCCCAACACAGGGCCTGCTGAAGTTGACAGGTAACACGCATATGAATTTACAAGTAGCTCTTCAGGAACTGTCTCAAATGTTTGTCTGAAAATCTTCTCATAACCTCCTTCTGCTAGAACTTTAGTTCCCTGTGCAATTCTTCCCAAAGCACCATCCGTGAGACTAGGAGCCGTTTTCACTAGTTTAATCATACAAATAAATCTAATTAATTATGAGAGAACGAGATTATATAGTGTTTAGACGAATAATAAACAAATATACTTTTAAATAACCATCAACTAGAACTACTAAAAAAAGACAACTACTGCTTTTAGAAACAATTTTTTACATCACTATTACATCATCATTTATATCAATAAGAGTAAAACTGATGTCCTGTAAGTCATGTAATTATATCATGTGCATGTCAAATCCAAACATAAGTTGCAGGCCTGTAACACACAAATTCAAATGATTCTTCTTACATAAACGTTAAGCAAAAAACATTATTAGTTTGTTAAGTTCCTGAACTCCCTTGTTTGTGCATACACTGAGGCTGCAAAGATAGAAACAAATTTGAACCCTGGAGATGAACTGCATACCTCTAATTCATTTTAGTAAGGATAGTAATGGCTTCCATAGGTGCATGGAGGGTTTCATAATTCGTTATGGTTATAGAAACGAGATTGGCAGAGATCTTCTCGACTTTGCTTTAGCCCATGGCATGGGCATTACAAATTTGTTTTATTTAAGAAATGCACGTCTTACTAGTTCCAGCGGTGGCGGGCATGACACTCTGATTACTTTCTAATGTGGCAAAGAGATTGTACTTGGTAGGATGACTGCAAGGTCATTTCAAGAGAGACGATAGAGGTTAATATTGTCTCTTGGTAGCAATTATGACCGCGAGGAAAAAACCAGTAGAAAGCAAGAGAAAATACAAATAGAGAATCCAATGGTGAAACTTAAAGGGCAAAAGGATTGCAAAATTCAAGAAGAAGGTTCTAACGAGGGCGTATGTGGACTAAGTGGCAACATAATTGGGATGCTAGAGGCTATGCGAGCACAGTTACAAAGGCATCAAAGAAGACTCTTAGGGTTACAACTGAAGCTGGTGGGCATAAGGAGTCTTGGTGGTGAAATGAGAATGTGCAATGCGAGACGAGGGATAAACACAAGGCTACTAGGAAATTATCAAGTGTACTGATGAGGGAGAGAAAGAGAGATTGAAAGTGATTTATAGATATAAGCAGGTTAAGAGAGAGACGAAGAAGGCAATGTTGGATGTAAAGACAAGAGCATATGAGGAGATAAGGAATGGGAACACCAAATGTTCAAAATCACCAAAGCTGGGAGAAGAGGACAGAAGGACCCAAGGCCATAAAGTCCATAGAAGGAGAGAATAGAGGTGTTTCGTTGAAGGAGTAGGACACCAAAGCGAGATGGCAAAACATATTTCTACAACCTTTTCGGCGAGGAAGAAATCATCTTGAGACAACAAAGTGATCACCCGGTACCCAATGAAGACATCAAAATAATTGATATTGCCATAATAACACCATATAAGAGGTAAGGAGAGCTTGTAAGAAAATGAGAAAAAACAAAGAGATTGGTCCAGACAACACACTTGTTTAGGGTTGGACTGCATGGAAGGAGTTCAATCGTGGTTAACAAGTTTGTTCAACATTATATTGTGACTCACAGGTGGAGAAGCAACATAGTAGTACCTCTATACAAGAACAAAAGAGATGCCAAATGTTTTGTAAACTATAAAAGAATAAAGCTCTTATATCATACAATAAAATTATGGGAAAGAGACATTAAGGCAAGAATTAGAAGAAAAACTCAAGTTACGAGAAACCATATTGGTTCTATGTTGGGGAGGTCTACTTAGGAGGTGATACACGTACTTTCAAAGACTATGAAAAAGTATCGGGAGAAGAAACAAGATTTGCATATGAACACATGGATGTGAAAAAAAAAGCCTAAACTAATGTATCCCCGAGGGTGATTTACGAGAGTCATAAGGCTAGAGGAATCCCGAGAAGGTGCATTGAGATTATGCATGATATGTATAATAGTGATTGGACAACCTGAAGGCGCTAAAGGGTGACACAAAATCATTCCCTGTGGTGGGCTTATACTAAGGATCTGCGTTGAGCCTGTATCCATTTAAAGTTGCCTTGGAAGTAGTCAAAGTCAATTATAAGGCTAAATGAAAGGCTTGAGGAATGAGAAGCAGCCTTAGAAAGCAAAGGCTTACATAATCAATCTAAAACCAAAAACTTTTACTGAGATTTTAGTAGGGTCCTTGGTTCTAAAAGCGCACCCAAGCGCGCCTAGACGTGAGCTGCACTCGGCAAGGTCTTGTGCATCAAATTACATAAGGCAAGGAGCGTACATGAGTTTATATAGCTATCTAATTTGTGCTTGAGTTTATCTTATTTTGTTTGTACATAAAGCATCTAATGATTCACAAATAGTTGTTTTTGTATTTATTTATTTTAGTATTTATAATTTGTATGTATTTATTTAAGTATTTAATATTAAATATTATCTATAAATAATTTATTGATATTTTTTAATACAAAACGCCTTCTGTAAGTGAAGAGATGGCTTTTGCCCTTTGTGCCTCACGCCTCGGCTCCAAATCCTATCGCCTTAGTGCACCTCATGCCCTCGTGCCTTTTAAAACCGAGGTGGGATCAACAGTGCAGGGAACATCCAGATGACAGTCGAAGGCCAAGTTATACAACAAACAACAAAGTTTAAGTATCTAGCATCATTCGTTTAAGGTAACAGAGACAATAATTGTGCTATTACTCAACGCATGCATGCTGGTTAGTGCAATTAGAAAATGGCCATAGGTGTTTTGTTTGCAAGAGGTTCCTATAGGTAGTTGAAATGTATATTTTATAGGGTTGTAGTAAGACCAGCCATGTTATACAAAATTGATTGTTGGCCAATCAAGAAGACGGACCTGTAAGTTGGAAGTAGCAAAGATGAAGATGCCAAGGTAGATTAAGCATACAAGGTTGGACAAAAATGAAGTTTTAAGGGTGAAATTAGGGGTAGCATGCGTCTCGAAAAAGATAACGGGAGAAAGATTTGAGATGGTTTTGGCATGTGCGAAAAAAATGATGACAACACTAGTGAGGAGAGTGAAAAAGCCTTACAGTTAACAGAAGGAGTAAAGGCAGACCAAAACTGACATGAAATGAGTAAATTAGGCAGGATTTATTGGACTTGCACCTCTCCAGAGACTTGATCAATAATAAGAGCTATTAAAGACGTCGGACAAAGGCTAAAGATTTTTGGAGGGCGTATAGTTTAGGTATAGGCTAAGGGTTGTATTTGGTCTTGTGATTTACTTAGGTGGCATATAGTTATGGGTGTAGCTATAAGCTACTTTTTATGTTCGTCTTTAGTCTTATATGTGCCTTTAGTTCTAAGTGTGCATTTAGCTATAGGTGAGCCTTACTTTTAAATGTGACATTACTTTATATATAACTATGTGTACCTTTAGTTATAGGTGTGTCTTTAGCCTTCGGCGTTGTGTGCTTGTGAAAGGAGGTTTTTAAGCCGGTGGTCTCTCTGGGAGCATCCTCTTACCCTACACTTTGTACAAAAGGTTGCTTCCCTTGGCCTAAAACTATGACCACAATGTCACAAAACAGCAACCTTATCAGTTGCTCCAAGATCCGCCCTTACTTGGTTGCCTTATTGGAAATACAAATGATCTCATAAGTAACTTAAACCAATATTTTTACAAACCTTCTTTTACATGTGGTTATAACATGCAGTCCACAATCCCTAATCAAGTATGTAGTCTGCTTCTACATCTGTAAGGCTACATAGTAACAACATATTTATTTTCCTAGATATGATCATAAACATAAATTTTCTAAAGATGGTTCATCTTATAGTTCAAAAAAGAGTTAGGTCTGCTAGGTCCACGACCAATTCTTGTAATCATAATATAGTTTGATTAGATGATGAAACAATAATGTTGTTTCATGTTTGTGCTCGTAAGCGGTAAAAGACCCAAATGCAGCATAACAGATATTTATTCTTAATTTGATCGACCATGTTTAAAAGTAACTCATTGGTAGTTACTTACATTTAATACTTTGTAGTTTGTAATTCATCACTTAAATTATGCAAATGACAACTTCAATTTCTTAAACAAAAAATCTTCACATAAAATCACTAACATAAAGGCAATGCCTTTAACAAGAGTTCAAATGATAAAAAATAATTCCTTTGACATAATTTATTTCTAATTTCTACAACACCTAGTTATTGGGCAACACCTTTGACATAATTTATTTCTAATTTTCTACAACACCTAGTTATTGGGCAAGCAATCATCTACATTCTACAAGACCAAGAGGTCAGTAAGCCAAAGAAATAAAAACTCCACTTTCAGATTAAACATTAGTCTTTTCCACTTGTTTCAATTACTCTTCCTAGTTAAATGCTTGTATAGATTTAAAGGGCAATTTCACACACCCTCTAAACTTGCAAAATTACACATTTCCCCAAATCATGCTTGAAGACCATTGTACAATTATGCATTGAAAACCTGTGTTTTGAGAAAATATGTAATTTTGCAAGTTTATAAGGGGATATATGTAATTCTCCCTAAATTTAATTTAGCCTCCGAGCTATAAGCACCATCATATTACTTGAAAGCTTATCTCTTTGCCTTGTCAAACCTCAAATTTCCATTAGTACTAGCTTACATTCTTCAATGCTTCAAATCTCATGTCCTCTCTAATTTCTAAGAATGATCATCAGTATCACAGGCCATACAATACCAGAAGTTATTTCATGCTTCTGAATTATGTCTCATGCCTATGCTCATGTCAATCACCATACAAGTTGTAGGAGACATGAAATTCATCACTTGGCACCCTCTTAAAGACAAGTTCACAGTGCTAAATAGACGTAAAAACCAAACTTAGAACTACAGTTGCAGATATAGCACATTAGTACAATAGTACTGCTCAATTTCTCTAGTCAATCCCATGCATACACCTAATGACAGTTCAAAAGATTTAACTTTGTCGCACAATTTGCAATTGGACCTCATTGAAAGGTACTGTGATGATTTACTATAATGACAAACGAATATATGTGCGTATTTGAACAAGAAAAGCAAAGCAATTTCAGAAAAGAGAGGACTAAAAGCTTACAATGTTGCCAAGTATTTCCAGCAAGGTCTTCAGCTTTTTTTGTAGCTTCTCCAACCTTCTTTCTCCATCTACCAAATGCATCTTTAATATTTACCATAGAATCTGTAAAACACAACCCAAATGTTGCTTCTTATCACTCAATTACAAATCTATTCATGCAAACAAATGTATAAACCTCAGAAACTAGCGGCACAAAAATAAGAACACCAAATTGTGCACACAAACAATAAGCTAAAAACAGGAACTGCAATTAAACAAGCGATTAAACCAACAGTACAATCTCCAAATCAATTTCAAAACAACGCAGAACTGTTTCACGTTTGCGTGCTTAAACCGTAAAGCATAAAAAAAGCCCTAACCGTTAATGTTAAACGCAGGAGAATCAGTCGAATCCCCATAACGATTAGCATAAGAATTCGACGATCCATAACCACCACCAGCACTCTTCTCCAACGGCGGCAACGTCCTTTCCTCCACCAAATCCTGACTCCAGCGCACCGACTTCTTCGACCGATTAGCCGCCGTCGACGGCGAGTACGCCGCCGGTGCCGTCGAAGAGGAATAATCATCACTTACCTCACCATTGTCCGTTCCAACGGCAGAAATAACCACTTTCGAATCCGAAACCGGATCCAGATCCTGCACCAGCTTCACAGGTACATGAGAGTGATCGCGATCCGAAGCATCGGATTTCTTCGTGGAGTTGACTTCTACGGTAGAACCGTTTGTCGACTCCATCACCTGAACAGTTTTTTCGATTGATGAACCTTTTGGAGGATCCGAGGGTTGCCGACGGCGCGTGAGGTGGCGCGTGGGATATGGGCTCCCGGCGCGTGAGGTGAAATTGAATCGAGTGTGGTGGTTTGTCTTTCGGTTTTTAGGTCCGACATTTTCAATATATTTCGCAGGGGAGATGAAACAGATTCCTACTTTGCTCTTGGGAAAAGAGATTCGATCTTCAAGTATTAAGGAATGACAACTTTAGTCCCTCAACTTTTAGTTATGGGCATTTTGAAGCCCTTAGACTTATATAACCCTTAAAAAGATAGGCCGATGGACTTTACCACATGCCCTTTATTTCATCTTAAGTTTTAACTTTTACACTTTAATTTCCTTAGGTAGTTTTTCTTACGCGGTAATGAGCGGCAGAATGAAATGCGCTATTGATGCTGAATGAACAAAATACATGTTTGGTTGATAAATATAATCGAGTGAATCATTACATAGTTGATTTCATTCACTTAAATCCATTCCATCTATCTCTCCTTTTTTTTCATTCTGTCCCTCTTCAATCAATAGTTACCAACACCACCCAACACAACAATCACCACCAGCCACCAAGATCGTCCGTCACCTGCAACCACCAGCACCACAAGCCACTGCCGTCGTCACCAATCACGGGCCACTGCCGCTGCCGCCAACCACGGGCCACTGCTGTCGCCGCCAACCACCTCCGGCCATCGCTGCAGCCGAAAACCACCGCCGGCCACCACGGCCGTTGAAAACCACCGCCGGCCACCACCGCCCACCACTATCACTCGTCATCACCACCATAACTACTTTTACATTTTATTGCTTCGTTTTTTCATACCTAACAAAACAAACATAAAATAATGATTCATTTATTCCTAAAAGGTAACCAAACAGGTCAATAAAATATAATTATTCATTTCATTCTCTCATTCATTTCATTCACTCATTCATTTCATTCATTCATCTATTCCATTATCTTATACCAAACAGACACTTAACATTTTTTTTAACTTTGTAAATATAACTTAGAGTTAAGTTTGATTTTACTATCTAAGATTTGATAAAAATAACTATTTTACTCTTAAATATTTTAAATATCAATTACATCCAAAAGTTTAGTAATTTGTTTCAATTACAGTCCAAAAGTTTTATTAGTTGTTCAACTTAAATCCATAAATCCATAATAATAAAGTTTTTGGATTGAAATAAAGCAATTTATGAAACTTTTTGAGTTAAACTGATGTTTCTAATGTTTTGAAGAAATATAGTTACTTTTATCAAACCTTAGGGATTAAATTGAAATTAACTCTATAACTTAACTCCCTCAAGTTTCAAAAATTTTGATTTTACCCGTATACAATTTTTACTTAAACATTTTAATTTCCACGTTCGTATTTTTATGTACATATCGATATAAATTCAAGTATAGCTATGTTTTGACGTAAATTTTGCTTAGAAACAAGTCGTGTCAAATATAAAATGTTTACATTTATATGTTTTGAAATGGTATACGTTTCGACATTTTAACGTAAAATTTGTTCAGAAAATGAGCTGGGTAAAATATAAAATGTTTACGTGCTTATTTTTTATCTATGCTTTGAGTTTGTCTACGTTTTGATGGTATAAAATCTGAGTTTGAAAATATATCGAGTCATATATAATATATTTTCATTTGACGGTATAAATCCTAGTTAATATATGTTTCGACGTAAAATTTAGATCGTAACAAGTCGGGTTGACTGTAATCTATACTTTATCACGATGCACATTGCGTTGTTGCACGTGCTTTATTGATTGGTATAAATTAATTCTAGGTTTCAACTGAAACGAGTCATATTGATTGTAGTTTATAGTTTATCACGCCGTATACAATGATATCGCAACACTCATGTGACAAACTATATGTGATACATGTGAATTAATGACCGTCAGCCACACAGGCATGACGGTCATTAAAGCGGATTTACCACTATGTGTCCATCATTCTCTTATACTGATTCACAACTATATACAAATCTTCCCATTTGTTGCTTTTTATCTAACTAGATGGTGCGCCTGGCGCGTTGCACCATGGTATTTTGTTTTTGTAAATGCATTTTAACATTTAGTGTTTGCAAAATGTGCCTATCCAGGGGCAATGTAGTATTGATTTAGTTGCATTAACATTTACAATAGCAACTTTGGTTGCACTAACATTTACAAAATTTGCCCATGTAAGGGCTATATGACAATGTTTTACTTCCTGTTGCAGCAAAAGTCTATATTCAAAAGATTTCCATGGGATAGATCTTGTGTGCAAAATATAGTTCACAAAAGGTTTTGAGAGCTCCCATTATGCATTTTGAGTCCATCATCCAAAGTCTAACACTGCCTTATTTAGTCCAGATTTTGATTGTTTGGTTCTTCATTTGCTGGTGGTTCGTCTGCTGTCAGTTGGTAATCAGGGTATCAGATTTTTTTGGTGTCACTAATGCCTGCAGTTTAAAACAGATTTTAGATATGTGTTTATGCTAACATTAGAGTTATTTTTATTCTAAGCTTATGGAAAATATAATATGAAAAGGTAAGGAAAGTGAAAAGCTGAGAGGTTCTTGATCTATCAAAATGGATAAAAGTCTTATAAATAGTTGCGGCATAAAAGTTGAAAAAAAATTATATAGACCTTGCGATGATCTCAGAATGAAGAACGGCACACATGCAGACCGAATTGTACCTAAAAATCAAGAATGGTAACACAACCGAATCAGAAGTAGGAGCAACTGAATCGCACCCTAAAATCAACAATGCAAACACTACTCTGGATCAAAATCAAACATGAAAAACCCACAAAAACCTAAAATCACCTCTTAAGCAACCCAAAACATTTGCAAAAACAGAGCATCTCACATAACATACTAAATCACACCCTTATACACCCAAAGCATTACAAAATCGCATGCTATAGAACATGAAATCATACATGCAGCAATAATACCTTAAGAACTGCTGAAGAGAGAGAGAAGAAAGAAAGATGGAAGAGTAATTCGAAGAGGAACTGCTTAAAAGATGACCAACTAATGCCCTGCTGCTTGTACAATGTGTTTAAATGATAGTACATAAATAAGAGCTGCACCAACCACTTGTAAAATGTGCTTTAAAACATGTATTCTACTGTAGCGATGAGTTTCCTTTTATATATAGGAGTAATGAACTTCATGTTAATGCAAACTTACACAACTTATTAAACCATGGAGGTCGCCATAATGGTAAAAGATGGAACAATAAGACAACATTTGGTGATGGGTCAACTAATGTTGGCATGCTTCAAAAGGCTGTTGGAATTAGTGGTTGAGAAGAAACGTATGTTTCTTTTTTCTGTGTTAATTATTTTTATAAAAAACAAATTATTGGTGTTACATACAAATAGCTACAATGGTAAAGTCAATTACATTATCTTATTCGTTTCCTTTATTCATAATACTCAGTATGAAACGTAAGTAGAAGTTAAATGATAATTACATTTCTAAACGCATATATGTTACGTCGTCTACAAAAACATTGCTTTCGGGTTTACAGTTTGTTGGTTGGAAGCCTAGCTTCTTTCTCTAACCAATCTGCTTACAATGATTGGTATATGTCATCTTACAATGTTTTCTTCACATCTTTTCCTATCATTGCTCTTTGTATGTGTTAATTTTGGCTCACTTTCAAAATGATCTTGGGTTAGGCGTGTTAAGATACAGTTGAGATTGTAATGGCTATTGGAAAAAAGATTGGGTTTGAGATTCATGATAATAAGGCAGAAAAATAAAATATGTTAAACCTACTGTTGACTTCATTGCATCTCATCATCAGGCTAGATAAGGACTATCACATCAACTACCTTGATTAAAACTTCAAAGCGTCGGTATAATGAATCGCGAAAGCTAGTGGAGGAATTGGAAGTACTGGCGGAATCCAGGCCCCTTTTACAAGAAGAGCTTAATAAAAGAATTGAAGGAAGGAGGTTCATTCTTGAGTTTGATAAAGAAAAGATCAAGGATTTGCAACAAAAGAGCAGGTTAGATGGGCGGAAGATGGTGATGAGAACACAAGCTACTTCCATAGAATTGTTAACTCCAACATTTCAAACAATAGAATCAATGGAATGATGGTTGATGGGGAACGGGTGACTAACCCAACTATAATTAAAGACTTGGCTTTGGATTATTTTTCCTCCAAATTCGCAGAACCTATGTCGGTGAGACCGACGTTCTAATGTGCTAACATCCCAAAAGTTGAAGATCACGAAGCGGATGCGCTAATTGCCCCCTTCTCGATGGAAGAAATTGATGAGGTTGTGAGGGACTGTGGGTACGACCGGGCCCCAGGGCCGGACGGATTCAACTTTAAATTTATCAAGACCTTCTGGGATTTATTTCAAACGGATTTCATGGCGTTGTTGAATGATTTCTATCATCATGCTTTGGTTAATATGGGTGTTGCGGCGTCTTTCATCATGTTAATACCTAAGAAGCGTGATCCTAGAGGTTTTGGTGACTTTCGCCCCATTTCTTTGATTGGGGTCATAAATAAAGTAATATCAAAAGCTCTGGAAAATAGGCTTAAGAAGATAATTGACGGTCTTGTAGCTCCAGAGCAATCGGCGTTTATTAAGGGTCGGGGTATTTTAGACGGGCCGTTGATGTTGAATGAGGTTATTGGTTGGATGAAGAAGTCTAGGAAGCGGGGTATGTTGTTTAAGGTTGATTTGGAGAAAGCTTATGATTCGTTAAGTTGGAACTTCCTGGAATTGATTCTTAGGCAAATGAATTTCCCTGAGAAATGGATTTGATGAATTATGTCTATTTTTTCTTCGGCCAGGGCGTATATTCTGGTCAATGGGCCTCCTACTGGCGAGTTCGTCTGCCATAGGGGCCTTAGGCAAGGTGACCCTATCTCTCCATTTCTGTTTGTGTTAGCAATGGAAGCATTATCATGTTTTGTGAGGTCTGCATGTTCCGATGGATTGTACAAAGGCATCTCTTGCAATGCGGCCGGTCCATTACTTTCATATTTGTGTTATGCCGACGATGTGGTATTCATGGGGGATTGGTCGGCTACTAATGTGTTGAGTTTGAGAAGGCTTCTGCGTTGCTTTTATTTAGTATCTAGCCTCAAAGTTAATATGGCTAAATGCCATTTATTCGGTATTGGGGTGGCGGAAAATGAAATTATAAATATGGCCAACATGTTGCAATGTAATAAAGGGGGGTTCCCGTTTAAATACTTAGGAGTACAGGTGGGTTCCAATATGAATTTATATAAGAATTGGGAACCGGTGGTGGAGACATTTAAAAAAGGTTATCCGTATGGAAGGTTAAAACATTGTCTTATGGGGGGAGAATTACCTTGCTTAAATATGTTATGAATGCACTACCAGCCTATTATTTTTCATTATTCCGGGCTCCTGAGTCGGTTATTAAAACTTTGGAAAGGATTCGTAGGCTTTTCTTTTGGGGTAGCTCAGAGGAGAAGGCGAAACTTAATTGGGTTCCTTGGGATAAATTGGTAGCTCCTACCAAATATGGGGGTCTCGGTCGTGGTTCGCTAAAGGATGCTAACTTAGCCCTTCTCGCAAAATGGTGGTGGAGGTTTAAGGTAGATCGGGGGGTCTTTGGAGAAAAGTTATATGGGCTTTACATAGCAACTCGAGAGCGTGGAACTTCATTCCTCGGAAGCTTTCTCTTCCTGGCCCGTGGAAAAACATTGGGAAGGTGGCGGATGGTTTGGCGTCCAAAGGTGTCATCCTTGCGGACCTGATTGTTGGTATGGTTAGGCAAGGTACATCGATTAGTTTCTGGCTAGATAATTGGCCAGGCGGCTTCTCCTTGGCCAATTCTTACCAGGAATTATTCCAATTAGAATTGTATAAATACTGTTCGGTTGCGGATCGTTTGGTAAGGATCAATGGTTGTTATAAGTAGCAATGGGAATGGCGTCGGGAGCCAGCTACGGGACCTGAGTTCTCTCAGTTTGGTCAGATATCCAGCAATGTTTACCCGCCTGAACTGCTGGATGGAGAAGATTTATGGCGGTGGTCCCTTGACGCCTCTGGAAATTTTTCTGTTCGCAGCATTAAGCAAAAGCTTCTTAACCTGCGAGCTAACATGCCATTTGAGAAATTTGAATAGAACAGTTGGGTGCCGAGGAAAGTTGGAGTGGTGGTTTGGCGTGCAAGCCTCAACCGGCTCCCAGACGTTGAAGCTTTGATACAAAGAAACATTTTGATTTTGGATCAGTTGTGCTATGTTTGCAGGGAACGCCCCAAGTCCGTGGAACATTTGTTCGTCAGCTATGGTTTCGCTCAAACAGTCTGGTCGGTGATCTCTTTATGGTGCAAGGTTCCCCCGATGTATGTTTTCGCCTTTAGGGATCTGATGGAACTATAGAAGTATTATGGTGGTTCT
>BJCO01414403.1:1318-20678 GCA_018326465.1 Flaveria floridana | reverse complement strand
AAAGAGAAAAGACAAAAATGCCCCTCATGTGAGGGGCACATGGGTGACACTTAACAGAATATTTGGATGGAGTTAGGGTCGGGGAGCAAAATCGAAAAACACTGCTAACCACAAGGAGGATAAAAGTCATTTTTAAACTATTGGAGTAAAATGGTTATTTTGTACAAACCACAGGGAGCAAAACCGATATTTACTCTTTAAGATTTTAATTCGCTAACCATGAGGTTTACAAAAAGATTATGAACTGATATTTTTCTTCTATAACCATTATTGTTCTTTTGAAAACATCATCTGTTGTAATGTATACTTGGGTTTCACTGTATTAGAAATATTGACTAGAAGATAAAATTTAATATGTAGTTAATTATGGTCTTTCTGCTGAATACTTAATTTGGTTCTGAAACATATACACATTCTACAATTCTTTAGTAAAATTTCAATATCCTAAACGCCAATCATTTAGCTTTTGAGATCATGAAGATATAGATAATAGTGGTATAAAAGATTGATTCTCGCAGCAAATCTGTGTCCTTCAACTGGTTGATATGTGATCCCAAGTTTGATATAATATGGTCCGCATGTTTAGAAAGCATTAGCTTGTCAAGTAGTTTAAAGTAAAAAAAAAGCTTTGTTTGGATATTCATTAGTGAATCAAGTCCCCAGCCCCATTTGTAGTAAAAGTCTTGCACCTCAGGTTATTTGGTTATTTTTTAAATCATCAACCTTTGGATTGTTGGTATGTAGATATTTATATGAAGTTTGATGTTTGGACGATATGTTCCGCTTAGGATTTGGATTTCATAGTCTTATTTGTGTAGAGATGAGTTTTCATAATATTTGACGAAGATTAAACATATTATCAAGAGTGGGTTCTTGATGAATTTATTAAATTTTTTACAAGGTCTTTCCAAACATTGATAATGAGTGGGTTCTTGCTAATGGTGCACGGATTGAATCTTGATTAGTTCAACATTCCAGCCTTGTAAAGACTATTATCTAGATTTTTTCATACTCGTTTCTTAAATTAGTCAAATTAGTTATTCATGTTCTTCAAAGGTAAAAAGTAGAAATTTTTACACGTCTCAGTTAATTTAGGCTTGTTTTTCCTAATCAGTAAATCATTGTCACAAATAAGTTTTTATCAAACATTTAATAATAGATTATCATGACTTCAAGTTGAACTTTCAGTTAAAATTCACATCAAAATATTTTGCCTAATTGTGGAAAGGAAATTCGAGTTCATATGTGTGATCTTTGTCTTTTCCTAGTTGGATTTTTGGTTTTGGATTTTATGCTACTATATATGATTTTGCTAACTTATGTGGAATTTTGATTATTATACAAGCAATATGCAAAGATCAAAAATGATTGTTCTAACAGAGCTTGAATCTTTAAATCAAACTAACTGTTTCAATAGTTTGTTTGAAGTGGATAATTACTTAAATCATGGCACTTGAATTTCATTGACTTGAAATCATAGCCTTAAGTAGTTTAATTAATTGTTTTTGTGTACAATTCAAATTGATTTTTTAACACATGTTAAACTGATAATCAATAAAGTAATGTTTAGATCAATCCTTATTAGGAATTCTGATATTCTTTTATCTAGCATGTGAATGGTTGCCTCGTAATTGTCTACTTTAGTTATTTCTGCTTATGATGGATAAATTTGATTTAAATGGCCATTGTAATCTATCCATTCTATGTTGAACATATTATGATGTATTATTTGTGTTAAAATGATTTGTAATTGAGCACCAACATTTAAATCTCATTGTTTCTGTTAAATTTAGGTTACGAGGGATTTGGAAAATGTTAGAGATTGGATGTATTTACCTAGACGATTAGCTGAATTTGATGCAGGAGATATTGAATTTTTTAATGCTTCATTTGTTAAGGCAGCAAGACGATCTCAAATCTGTTGTCCTCGCAAACGATGTAAAAATCGCTATTGCGAAGAGATGAAGTGTTCAATCATTTGAAAGGACAAGGATTTGTAAAAGATTACTATGTGTGGGTTTTTATGGAGAAACCACCTCACAAACAAGACTTAACATCGACATAGATGATAATGGAGAGAGTATGCATAACAATTTTGATGAATTATTGCATGATATGTTTAAAGATACTGTAGAGGAAACAAGTACGATACAAGAAGGTTTAAATGAAGATGCCAAAAAGTTTTATAAGTTGGTGGAAGATGGAAAGCAACAGTTGTTCCCTAGGTATAAAAGTTTTCAAAGCTATCTTTCATTGTTAGGCTTCTTCTCTACAAGACCCTTCATGGGCTTAGCAATGTGGCATTTGATGATCTTCAACACCTTTTACAAGATATTATTCCACAGGCAAAACTTCTAGCTAGTTTTACTCAAGCTAAAAAATCATAAGAGATTTAGAGCTTATGATGATCTAGAATAGGTTGGACTCACCATTGTTACTGTGTTTATTTTGTTTATTCTTGTAATAGGTTAAATGTTAGTTTACTTATTTTGTATTTTGTATTTTGTAAGTTTTGTACCCATCAAAACTATGAGTGAAACTGAGTTTCACTCGTAATCAGCACATCTAATTCACCTAGTGAAACTGTGTTTCGTCACCGGGTGAAACTAGGTTATGGTCAAGACATAAAGTGTTAGCGAAACTATAGTCCGCTTGTATATTGAAAGATTCATTCATTCTAAGCTAGTTTTAAAAACCCTAATAGTGAAATCTTATTATGGTAATTATATGTATTTGGCTAGAAGCATATTTTGATCATATTTAAGCCTTTGTTACATATTAATTGCGTGAGTTTAGAGATCATTGAAACTATTTGAAACTTGTTCATTGTAGGATTAATTGAGTTATGTTTATTCATTGGTTTTTCTCTGTCTTGTGAATCATTTTCACTGATTATCGATCATACGAACCAACAATATGGTATCAGAGCCTTAGTGCTCTTGATTTGTAGAGGTTTTGATGGGTTTTTGGCAAAAACTTTATTCCATTCATTTTGAATCTTATCTTCTATATTTTTGGTATGGAAATCAATTGAAAATCATCAGGTACTTGTATAGGAAGCTATCCCAATCATCCAATCATAAATTCATTATGATTTGGGTGAATTCTTATTGATTTCGTGTTCGAAAAGGCATACAGTTTCATCCAGTAAAACTGTAGTTCATCCATCGAAACACTACGGTTCCAGCAAAACTACCAAATTTGTGATCTTTAAATTGATCTTTGATACTTAGAAAAAGTACCTAATGTTGAATAAAAGATTTCTCCTTTGTTTGCCGAAACAAGGGAAAGTGTTTCCGAAATTGTCCTCAGAACAAAAGTTCCACTAGTTTCAGTGAATCTGTTGCCAAAACTAGAGTTTCCCAGTACCTAGTGAAAGTAGCAGTGAAGGTGCCAGCGAGAGTAGCAGCGAAATTAGAGATATCCAGTGAAAGTATAGGTGTTTAGCGAAATTACCTTCTGATTTGAAAATGACAACAACCAATATCACCATTTCTGACTTGGAAAGTGTAGCACCCAATAGGCCACCGAGACTTATCAATGGTGAAATTTTGAAGATTAGAAATATGGTTTGAAAGCCTTCTTCTAATACATCGATCACAACCAGTGGGAATCAATCATCAATGGTCCACATACTCCTACCGTCACTGTCGGTCAAACTACCTCACCAAACACTGATCCATCACCCTTTAAAGAAAGATACCTTAAGTTAATCTACCATGATCAGAAAGCATTCAGGGCTTCAACTCTGTGTTTATCTCAAGACATCTACAACCTTTATGCCAAACACAAGAAGATTCTTTATGCGAGTTTTATGATGGTAATGAAGACTTGAAAAAGTACAAGAAAGCCCAAGCTGAAAGGATTTTAATTCATTTATTAGACACAAAAATGAAAGCCTTACTGATCTTACCAACCGATTTCTTTCTGTTTCAAGCAACTTAAAGAAATATGATGAACAGTTGGATAATCATTTATTTGTCACAAAACTCTTCGATTCTCTGCCACTGTAATGGAGCTTGCAAGTTAGATTATTAAAGCAGGAAAGAAATTTTTCTGATTAAAAAGTCATGGATGTGATTGTGACAACCCTAAAATTCGACTCATTGTGAAGTTCTTGATGTTAAAATGAAACTACATACGCTTGTTTTTAGAATCCACATGATTGGGCCTAACAAGTACAATGCGTAACACAAATGAACCCATTAGGCCTAGTAAAGGCCCGTTAAGACTTACTTTCATTTGAAGCCCGATTCGGTAATTCTAAGCTTGAACAATAACTAGATAAATTTAACAAGTCATAATATGAACATTTGTAACGCTTCTGACGTGTGAATTAATGTACAAAATATTATTAAATACCTAATTACATATATTTAATACTAAAATAATAATAATAACACTCATACGAGAAAACACTTAAAACAGTTAAACATGTTGAATACGCGATATTTACATGTTTTAACTCGTTTAATTATCAAGAAAATTTTAAATATGATCAAATAAATAATATTGAAATATTTGTAACATTTAATATTAAAATCATCGTGAATTAAAAATTAAAAAGTTACGTGTGATGGTTTAAAACGCGATACAAAACAACCCGGTAAGAAGCCCACTTTGAACCTACCTGTAAAACCCATTTTATTTCATTTTAGTGTTTCCCCTTCTTCATTTGAGAAAGAGAGGCAGAGAAAGAGAGAGGCGGTTGCAGCCCCCTCCCCCCTTCCGATCTCCGACGGCCTTCGGTGAGTGGTGGCGAGTGCCACACCTTACCAGACTCTCCTCGACGCCCATATCATGATGGTGGCTTTGGTTTCTCCTAAAACACAACAAGGTGACATGAATCAAAGATAGAAGTGATTGTTGCAGGTCAGTGTCGGAGGCGGTGGTTTAGTTTGGAGTTGTCGACGGCGGTGGTAAGGATAGTACAACAGCGACGGTGGTTAATGGCGGTGGTTAAGGTGACGTATCGGTTGTGGTTCTTGATTATGGTGGTCGTTAGGCTGTCATGATGGCATTTGTGTGGGCTATGGTTGTCAGGTGTGGATTGTGGTTATCAGTTTATTGGTGGTGGACGACTACGGTTGGTGGTTGTTTTGGTGGGTTAGATGGGTGGCTAAAGCCCTGCCCCTGTAGTGGTTGTCGGTAAAGGTAGGCGGTGGTGAAGTGGGTCTTAACCTTGAAGGTTATGGTGGTGGAAGATTAGATGGATGTTGTTTATTGTCGATACAGAGATGGTTCAGTTGACATCAAGGCGGTGATAAATTGAGGTGGAGATGGTGGTTGTGTATTGGTGGTAGATCATGGTGAAGGGCCACAGTGGTGATGATAATGGTGGTTGTCATTGGTATAGCTTTAGGCTATAATGGTGGTTGTTGGTTATGGTGATGTTGAGGCCCCTATGATGGTGGTGATGTTGGCGGTTGATGGTTTTCGGTTGTGATTGTGGTTGTGGTTGTGGTAAAGGCAACCATGGTACGGCTGTGATGGTGATGGTAAGGCGACGATGGTGTAAGGCAAGGGTGATGTTGGTGGTTTAGGCTGCCGTGATGGTTGTCGAGGGCGGTGATGATGGTGGTTGTGTAGGCTGTGGTTAGGGGTCGTGCCTATGGTTGTGGTGTTTGTGGTGGCAGTAGTAATGGCTAATGGTGATTGTTGTTTAGATTGTCAGTTGGATTGGTTGGTTGTGGTGGTGTTGGGCTATTAGCTATGTTGGTGATGGGTTGTTGGTTGTCATGGTTGTGACTGTATAGTCAAGTTTGGCGGAGGTAGTTGTGTTTCGATGGCCCCCGACAACCCTGATGAACTATAAACTTCTAGATCTAGGCTAGTACATGCCTTTAGTGGCACGATCTACAAGACTAACGGTTGTTGGCAGCAGTTAACTATGGCGGTATACAATGGATCGGTGGTTGATGGTGGTGGAAACCCTACAAAGGGTTGTTTGGGGCAAGTTAATGTTTAGGGTGATGATATGGTGATTTTAGAGTTAATTAGGGAAGATGTGGTGAACCGGTACTCGGTCAAATCAGGTCAAGGCTGGTCAACTGATGGTCAATGTGGTCAACAACATAAATAGTCAACGGAGAAACGCCAGCGGCGTAAAAACGAGCCAATAATGTTAACGGCATCGACACAAGTCGATTTTGAACGGGTTCACATATTCGAACAAAGCGAGTGAAAGGTATAAACGCGCTTCGTTTTATGTCAAAGTTTGAGAAATAACTTACACGTGCGCACTTTGAAAACGTTGAGCTCTAACTCGATAATAGACACGAATCATATATTGAAAATGAACTATAATCATAGTAATTAAATAATTGAGCAATTTACACAACAATTTATAATATCTACTAATTAATAAGTAACGAGAAATCATATTGGATCATTTTAATATGAGACAAATTATAGACCATGCAGCATGTTAATTGTTAGTCATGTAATGTATTTACTACTCACATGTAATTACAAACATGATTTTGATACAATAACGTTAGGGACTAATGAAATGATATGTTTTTGTGTTCAAGATGTTATTATAGTTGGTGTATAAATTATTAATACAAGTATGCATACAAATGCACGCGACATGTTAGTGTTTTCAAACCTACAAATATGTACATATAATGGGATAACATTATTTTTCTTAAACTATTATTAGTATATTTAATATTGCAAAATATAATTTCTAACAATAATAGTAGTTTTGGTATCAAAATAAATATCATTCTTGGATGATAAGATTGTTACTAATGTTAATGAAAATGAGACTTCATGATCTAGGTAGAGATGGATATCCGTTTACGAGAAATAGTAAATCATAAATATATTATAGTAATGTGCGAAACAAATATTACCATTTAGATTTGGGTATGTGCTGGTACTAAATCACGCATCGGGTTTACACTTATAATTATAAACAAAACGTACATATGTCAACGTACGTAGAAGATGTTCGGAATACATTTCAACCACATACAACTCGACTATGATAATGAATGATGAGTGCACTTATGCTTATCAAAGGAGCTCAACCGCACACATGTAATGTTACCTTATTATTATTAGAAACTAACAATAAGTGTACATTTAGGATTACATAGTGAATTTCTATACATAGTTACGAGCTTCTAACATTAACATGCTGGTTGTTGTAAGGGTAATCAAGGTGAGTTCTAGTGTTTTCCTTTTTACTATTGTTTTAGGATGAAGCATGCTTTATTTGAACTGAACTATTACTATGCTATTTTATGATGCTTATATGTTATGAAAAATGTTGCTACATGCTTATACTTGTATCATAATTATTAATTCCTTTGTGAACCGCTTGTTTTATATGGGTAGATCTACTTGGGGAATCCCCCACACACATTGTCTTCCATATAGGAAGGGTACCCCACTGAGATCCTGAGGGATCGTTTGTGTCATGTGACATGTTTTTATAAGATACTATGGTGAACCATCCAGTAGGTATGGTGCACTATTTGAGGCTTAGTTCTCCCTATGGGTTAACCTGTATAAACTTAACTTTAGTAGAGGCTAGCTGGGACTGAGGGCAGGGTTGATTATGACCCACAACAGTAATGCTTACATTTTTTAAATCAACTAATGGGTTCTAAAAAGCCCTTTGTTTTTATACTTTAAGCACTTGAACTCACCAACTTTATGTTGACACAAAATCTTTTTGAGCATGTCTTTCAGGTTCAGCTAGGGAGTTAGATGATCTATAGAAAAGATCTAAAGCTAAAGCAAGAGTTGAGGGTATATATATATAGAAGGCAAAAGTTGAGCCTAGATGCCTTAGACACAAAAGACTCAAGTAATGTACGATCAAGAGCCTGATAATGATAACTTAAGATTGTAGATTGAGATATTTCATGTATTGGAATCAAGCAAATATTCTAGTGTAAATTTTATAAGATGTTATGTAATAAACCGTTTGGTTTCCGGTGCATTCAGTTGTTGTTTACTAATCATTATGTTTTGCCCCTCTGTGCCCGGGGAGTGATAGATTGGTATCATAGCCAAAGGTTGTAGAGAAGTAGGTCTACTTTGCGAGACTTAAAATACAACCATATGAACCCTATAGGACCACTTTAGTAGGATGACTCTTCCGAGTTAGTTGAGACAATGTTGTAGGAAGGTCAGTTGCTATGTAAGACCTAAGCTACAACCATAGAATCATGTAGGACCAGCCTAGTAGGTTGTTCCCATGATTCAGTGTTCCGAAATTTACAATCAATCTAGGTCCCCTTAAGGACACCCATCCTTAATCTAAATACCTCAAGGAATATTTACCATTAATATTCCCCTACCCTATGAGAAACCTTGTTGCATTAGGGTATTACCAATGGTAGGTGTAACTGAGTAAACCAAGATATGAAAGTAGGGAACCTTCTAGAGTTGACTATTAGGACCTCCGGACACTAAGTACTAGGAATGTTAGAAATCATAGGTGTGCGTATATAGTAGGACTTAAATTTTTTATTGGAAAGATACTTATCTGATGGCACAGTTGACTTGTGTCACTATATGAAACAACTGCTAAAAAATTGCAAACTTGTTTATCTGCTTCATTTGCATGGTGGTACTTGTTAGGATGCAGTGATGAGTTAGTAAACATGATGTCTATTGATTGATTTGCTCCCTACTATAGCTTTGAACCTGATTGCTCATTACTTGGTTTGTTGAACTGTACTTTGACACATTGATTGGGTTAGCAAGATTATTAGCATAATTAGAAACACTAGTTGTGCCTAATTGCAGATGAAGACCCAAATGAGAAGTATAACTCTCTAAACACAAGAACGCATAAAACTTGGAACTTATGATGGGAAATAACTAGAATGATTGTGTAAGGTAAATGGACGATTACGGGTCCACAAGTAATGGTGAATTAACAGGTACACTTGAATTCTGGTGGGTCCTGTTATGTAAATTAACATCAAAGTATAACACCCAAAGAACTAATAGATACAAGTACAAACACAAATACCCAACATATATGTTAGGACCTTGTACGAACTAGCATTAACCGAAACTACATGAAACCAGATCAAATAGTGCGGAATCCTATTTGATTGGTGATCCAATCAGGGAGAATGTTAATCTGATCAAAACTAACATTAGAAAACGTTAAGAATTGATTAGCAATAATCAGGAACGCTCTATGAAGTTGGAAGGGACGACTTGGACGCTCTGGGACAGATAGGGTTGTGAATTCTCGAAGTGTTCTATTTTTCCACGAATTAAGTGGTATTTATAGGTTACAGTCTTCATTCGTACGACTGAGCCATGCGTATGGCTCAGTCGTGCGACCGAGTCATATGATCCATTCAAACGTACGACTGACCCACATGATTGATTCATTCGTACGACTGAGGCAATCTTATGACTCAATTGTGCGTTTGGCTCAATCACATGGTTCAGTCGTGCGACTGGCCCATTAGCATGGTCCAGTCATGCGACTGGATCATAAGCCTTAGATAAACACATTTCAGAACCTTTAATGATACAGAACTATGTCTAACAACTGTAAGTCCATATAACGTGTTCATACAACCATGTAATAAACAATAATATAAATAGACATGACATTCAATAACCAATAATCATTCAATAAAGAGTTTTCATTACATATATCTAAACATTACATCAATGTAACAAAATAAAAGTCATTTACATTTAAGCACTAGAACTAGAACTAGGGACATGTGTACCAACAAACTCCCCCTTGGACCTTGTTCTATCTATTCTTTGACCTCCTTTGTAAACTCTTCATATCTCTTGACTCTCTCCTCTTTTGAAACCCCAGCATGAATATCAAGTGCAAAGCATAAGCGTATTACATGTTGAAACTGAAGTGCTTGCATGATATCCTGCGTATCAAAAAACAATGGCTAGTTAACCCACCTGGTACGGTACTCTCTTTTCAACACAGCTTCAAACCAGCCTGACATCTTCTTCGGGTCGGCATATAGCAGCTTTAGACATGCCAGCTGGTTGAGCTCAAAACCGGGAAGAGTGTTTAGATCATGTGGAAATCTAAAGTACTCTATTCTCCTCTGCCTCTTTACTGCATAAACATTAATATCCTCAAAGTATGCCCACGCTATGATCTTCCCTGACACCTTGAGATGCGTCTTCACTTTGTAGAGCTTGGTGTAGGTACTTGGCTTTGGTGCAACGCGCTGGGCTCGGATCTCTGAAAAACAAGCCACCCATTCAGCCTTTCTGATGTCCATATCGACGTCCGAGGCTGGGGCTTGGCTAGTTGATGACTCTTTCTCCTTTTCCTTTTGATTCAGCTTCTCCAATGTATCACTACCGAGAGTATTACCTAAATTAGGAACCACATTTCCCTCTCGGTCAGTGTACTCTGGATAGTGCTGGGCTGTGACATCTTCAATCTCTATTTCATCCACGTCGTTCAGCTCATCATCACTAGCCACATCAAAGGTAGGAGCGTCCTTGACGATCTCATCCGAATTCAGCCGGAACATCTTAGCAAGTTGCTCGTTTGTAAGGTCATGAATTATTTCTCCTTCTTTAGGAGTATAACTCACGGACCTCCTGACGATCCCTTGCAAATCAAGTATCATTGTTAATTGAGACTTGATTTGCTGTAGGGGAGTAACATCATAATCATCTTGCTGAGATGTTTGATCTGCTTAAATTAAACATGCAATATATCAATAGTCAGTAAGTAATCAAGATAATCAAACATTGAATAATAAAATATAAACATTAATTACATAACATTAATACATGATTTCAAGTACGAAAGTTTAATAAAATATAGACATATAATCTTTACTTGCCTTGAATCATGGTCGGGTCTTCTGCAGACAGGGAAGTAGGTGGGCAGACGATGATGCTCCTTTTTCTTGCCTTTTCTTCGTTCTTTTCTCGCCTTTTCTTCGTTCTTTTCTCTTGACCATGAGCCGAGGCAGATGCAGCTGCATCTCCTTCTTTATCATCATCATAATTCTGCCCACCACTTGTCTCTTCTTCATCACTTCCCTCATCATCACTATCATCCTCTTTATCATCATCATCTTGATCTTCTCCTTCTCTGATCTTTAGAGGCTCATCCTTAGATCCTTTAAGTTTGAGTATGATCTTCTTATTAGTAGCCTCCAACTCCTTCAACTTCTTAGCTGATTCCTCCTTATGCTCTTGGAGTTGGGCAATCTACTGTGCCTGCTGTGAGATCTGCTGAGCTTGGGAAGCATTGAGCTCCACCAGCTGACGTAACTGTGCAGTCTTTTCTTCATCAGCGGCTAACAGCTTCAGTACCATTCTGTTCAGTGCTGACAGCTGTTCCTCCACACCAACAGGAGGGAGGGATGATCCAGTGGTGAATTTGGTGTGTGAAGAAGGGCTGGCTTGGTGGCTGGTGGTAGTGGTGGTGGTTGTGGTGAATACGGGGGGTGGTGAATGAAAGGGTGGAGAAGTGGGTGTACTGGTGGAAGGTGTAGGTATGGTAGTAGTAATGGGTGGTGTGGTAGTGGTGGTGGGAGGTATAGTGGTGGTGGTGGGTGGTGTAGTGGTAGAGGTGGTGGTACGCAGTGTAAATCTTGGCCTATTCCCCTTCTTCCCTAGGGCTGAGCCATCCTCTTCTTCCGAGTCCCCTTTGACCCGGAGGCTCCCCCTTGGCTGCTTGGTTGGTCTGGGGAGTATGATTAATCAGAAGTAGCCTCCCCAGACTCACCCTTGCGTCCACCAACCGTCCTCACGCCTCTCTCAGTGGCTACCACACGGCTTCCCACAGTTCATACTAGAAGCACTTCATCTGACTCCTCCTCCTCATCAGGCTGAAAGTCAAAGTGAGTAAGAGCTGGTTCAGGTTCACCCTGACCGTCTCCTCCCTGATCTGTATCATGATCATCATCATCGGAGTCATCGGAGGGTAGAGCTATCTGCTCAACATCAGAATCACTATCGTCGTGGCTCCACTTCCTCTTTGCTGGCGCCACATAGTCTTCACGGGCCAGATGCCCAAACAGACGCCTTACCGGGGGCTTCACCTGCTTGCCCCGGTACACCTTCATCCGCCCGAGGGTGGTGTCATCCATCACCTCTAGGACCATGGCATCCTCCTTCTCCTTGGGCAGTGACGGGAGCTTCTGATCGATGATCATCTGCATGAATCGAGGGTACATGCAGAAACTCTCTTTGCCCTTAGCCTCAATGTTCTCCACCATATAGGTGAAGATCATCCTTGAGAAGCTGAAAGGGTGATTCAGCACCAACGCCAGGTAGGCATTTTGCATCTCAACACCAAAGCTCGTTAAAGCCTCCCTTCCGAGAGGTGATGCATCTCAGCAACACGTGGGCCAAGTACTTGAACTGGGGGCACAGGTTGCTCTTGTTGAGCACACATGCATTGATGTCCCCAGAGTACTTGGCTCTCAGGAAACATCCTCGAACTGTAAGGGGATGTAATCATGTGGGGCAATCAGCATCATCCCTGAACTCTAAGACAGTCCTGAGATCCTCCTCTGTCATCTCTATAGCCTCTCCAAAAATGGAGCTCCTGATACGATGGGGCTCAGAGGACCTGTATACTGTAGCGCTTTCCCAGAAAGCCTGTTGTACTGATCTATATGGTGTGCACGGTATCGAGATAGCCCTGAAGATCCTCGATCACCGTAGAAAGGTAATGATGACGGCAAACTCCGCTGCGTTGCGGGATGACAGGTCAAGATGAGCACAAATGTTATGCTTTGTGCTCATCGTCCACCGACTGGCCATCTGTGACACAAAGTAAATAAACGTTAGTAAGTGTCAAAGAGTAACAGTTTGGTTGAATGAAATTGAAAATTTTGTTCAGTCGTGCGAATGAACCGTGCGACTGAGATCTAGTCATGCGCATAGACTGTGCGACTGAGATCTAGTCGTGGGAATGAGCTCATGCGTACGACTGAGTCATGCGATTAGGCTTACACGTATGATCTTTCTTGCGTTTATCTCAGTCGTGCGACTGAACTCATACGTATGGTTTAGTCGTGCGAATGTGCAATTCGTCTATCTCAGTCATGTGATTGAGCCATTCGCATAGCTCAGTCGTGCGATTGAAGTTCATCCGGGTGTCCATTCGCATGACAGACGGTTTGTCCATTCAAAATCCATTTTTGAGCAAAACTTGATGTTAGACGTTATGGATTGTCTCATTAGGTTCGCATATGTCCGACTAAACTCCTAATAACTTTTATTTGATCAAGATTCTTAGTTTTAGTGGTCTAATAGTCAAACTCAGTTTTGGTTCGTATTTAGGTCTTATTTCGATCATGTTGTCGTGTAGTTACTATTTTAAGGTATAACATTGTCTCTCAGTACCTGTATAATCAATGTAAATCGTCAGTAACTTCAAACACAGGTCTATATAGATCAAATAAAATTTTGGCAGGGGGTGTGTGTGTCGTGCGTCTGAAAGGGCGATTAAAGTGAATGAGTGACTCTGACCGACTCCCCCTCTATTTATACTGGGGTGACCTTCAGTCGTGCGAGTGAACCTAGTCGCATACTTGATTCATGCGACTGAGGGTCAGTCGTGCGACTGGCCCCATTCGGTCACCTCCAATCATGCAAATGAGGATCATTCGTGCGACTGTCACAGTCGATCACCTCCAATTGTGCGATTGAGGGTCATTCGTGCGACTGTCACAGTCGGTCACCTCAAATCGTGCGATTAGGTTCAAACTTATGGTCCAATCGTACGACTGGTCCATATTCATGGTCCAGCCTTGCGAATGGCTCATACTTATGAATTTTAACTTTATGACCATTTGACACTTAGCCCCTTTTTAACAGTTGATAAAACATTTTAAGCTTTTGATCATCTCAGACATGACCATTTTGAATTACAGAACCTTTGATCACCTCAGACATGATCCATTTATCCACCTGATCACCTCAGACGTGATCCATTTATCCACCTGATCACCTCAGATGTGATCCTTTTACTTTTTCAGAAACAAGTGATTCAAGATTTACATTAAGTTCATTTTGTGACATTCACAGAGATGAATCTCGTAGCACAGTCTGATACTGACACACTATACATAAAATGAAAAACTGGAAAACTAAACTAAGTAATAAATATAAACATGTTTTTGTGATTTTGTTAGGGTAGGGTTTAAAAACACTTTAACAATCATTTTAAAATGATTCTCCCCCTGAGCAGAACAACCTATCAGCATTAACATCATTTCTAAGACAGATTCATATGGAATCAGACAGGCATAAACACAATTACTTGGAACTTTTATAGATATATTGAAATGGTAACAAACATATTTACATATCATAGTTTCTCATTCATCTAAGACTTCTAAGCGCTAACTACAAATCATGCTTGATCTGTTATGTAACACACATTGATTTTGAACATCAGGCAGTGCAGCCACAACAATTGTCAGTATTCTTGTCCACTTAAATCCATACACAGATTTTTAACACACACCAGTGATTAATTAGGTGAATTAGATCAACAAGTATTTATGTGTCCCACAGGTATATGGTAATCAATCTTCCTCAGGAGATTTTTGAGCGGTCCGGGGAATAAGAATATTTTGGTTCTAAGAGCTTTCAAAGAGATGCTAAGCCTCAGGTCAGTGCCACCGCACAGAATAGAGGTGCAAACAACAATGAATTCTGAGAACGGGTAGGTTATGCCAGGCCTGAGGTCAGTGCCATCACACAGCAGAGAGGCGCAACACTTATCTTCTTCTTAGAGCAGTATACTATAATATACATTTCAGCAGTGACTTTTGTCATCTTTTGCTCTGTTTTTCAGGTCTTTGCATACATTTGTGGCAATTAATTACTCCTCACCCCTTATTGGAAATTTATTGATTATGCAGACCAGGGATACTATGGGAACCCACAACTTGTTGATTGATTTAATTTTAAGTTGAATCACCAATAATGTCTACTATTCTATTGTGTTGAATCTACTGACACATCATATAATGAACTAGTACCTCCCTAGATCGGCTTTATCCGTGTAGTTACAGTAACAACCAAGCGTACTATCATTTTCCCATTTTTTAGACTTAGAATTCTTTGAATAACAGTTTTCTGTGATTTAATTAAACTAAAATTGCAAAAATTGAAAATCCTTTTGGTGCTCCAAGTAACCCGACGCCTGTTTACCATCACATTCCATAGTGTTGAATCACATTCCTAAATTTGTTGTTTTTGCCTTTTTAGCTTATCTGCCCTCCCCCTTTTTATTTTTTTAAGTAAATAAATACTGAAACTAAACTGATCTCCCCCTAAAATACTAAAACCAAAAATATTTTTTTTGTTTTTGAATTTTGAAGACAGGAAATTAAAATAAGATAAAAAATAGAAAGAAAACGAAACTAAACAAGTGTCGGACTAAGCATTTGCATCTTCTGAAATGACGTCACTTTTCTTTTTCATGCCATTTACCTCTAACAGATATAAAAATATGGGTTTATCAAAACGTTTCGTGTTGAGGTCGGCATGTTGAAAATCCGTGTTTATTTTAACCACATCAATTAATTGTTTTTCATAGTAGTCGCGTATGAAATGATACTTAATACCGATGTGTTTTGTTTTAGGGTGTTGAACAGGATTTTTAGTTACAGCTATGGCAGCAGAATTATTAACAAAGATAGGGGTATTAGAAAATAGCAAACCGTAGTCCCGCATTTGCTGTTGAATCCAAATGATTTGAGAGCGGCAACTTGCAGCAGCAACGTATTCAGCTTCACATGTTGACAAGGCAACAGATGTCTGCTTCTTGCATTGCCAGGTGACTAAACGCCTTACAAAGAACTGACACCCTGCTGATGTTGACTTGAAGTTCATCTTGTAACCACCATAGTCTGAATCACTATACGCAGATAGCTTAAAGTCATCATCATGAGGATACCACAACCCCAGTCTTGGTGTACCCTTTAGATAACGAAAAATCCTTTTCACTCCGATGAGATGATTTACTTTTGGTTTGGCTTGATATCTGGAGCATAGACATGTGGCGTACATTATATCCGGACGCGAGGCAGTGAGATACATGAGAGATCTGATCATCCCACGATACATAGTGGCATCCACCAAATCCCCATTATCATCTCGTGCCACATCATGGTTTGTGGCAAGAGGGGTACCGGCGACAGTGACGTTTTCCATATCAAATCAACTTAGAATGTCTCCAACATACTTAGTCTGATGCAGAAAAATGCCGGTAGGTGTCTGATCCACCTACAAACCTAGGAAGAACTTCATCTATCCCATTGCACTCATTTCAAATTCTACCTTCATCACAGATTCGAATTCTTTACATAATTCTTCGTTTCGAGAACCAAACATTATGTCATCCACATAAATCTGCACCATTAGTAAATCTCCATCTTTCTCTTTGATAAACAACGTGCAGTCAATCACACCCTGGCAAAAACCATGCTTTAACAGGTGGGTGGAGAGCTTTTCATACCAAGCTCGAGGAGCTTGGTGTAGCCCGTACCAAGCCTTGTCCAACTTGTAGACTCTGTCCCGATGGTAAGGATTCTCAAATCCTTTGGGTTGACTGATGTAGACTTCTTCACGGATTTCCCCATGAAGGAATGCACTTTTAACATCCAGCTAATAAACCTTGATCTTCATGTAGATGCATAGGCCAGAAAAAATACGAATAGCTTCCATTCTTGCAACTGGTGCAAACACTTCATTGTAGTCGACTCCTTCGACTTATCTGAAGCCTTGAACGACCAATCTTGCCTTGTTTTTGATTATGACACCTTGGTCGTCCTTCTTGCAGTGTAGCACCCATTTGGTGCCTATTATTTTCACTCCTTTGGGTCTGTCAACGAGTGTCCACACTCCAAGCTTCTTGAACTGAAGTAGCTCTTCCTGCATAGCGTTGACCTAGGCCTCATCCTTCAGGGCATCACTTACGTGTTTGGGCTCGACTTGAGAAACAAATCATTTGAAAGCCCTATCATTCACGTAGCCCTTTTCCATAATCGCAGCATAATCAGTAGAGTATAGCTGATTTCTCGTCTGCACACCGGAGTGAAGATCCCTAATGATAGTCTCCGAGGGATGATTCACACTGATCCTAGTCACAGGTGTCATAGGAACAACAACTTCAATATCTAGATTTGTGATGGCAGGTTCAGTATCCGGATTCCTTGATGCATTATCAGCATCTATTGAGCTTCCAACTTGAATAACGTTATTCTCATTACTTGTCTCAACTGCTTCTCCATCTTCTGATGAATCCTCACTCTCATCTTGAGCAGTTTCAGAAGTTCCCGAAGCACCACTAGCTGGTGCTATATTGCTGATATCCAGATTTGGTGTATTCAAGACATCGAACATCATCTAAGTAGCAATTTCATCATCTGAACATGTTGGAGGGAGGTTGAATGATTTGAAAAAGACATCGTAATCGAAGAATGACGACGGACCTTTTCCAGCAGGGGGGTGGTGTGCCTTTGCACATCTACGTTGCACCACACTTCTACCTGAGCTGTCGAGTTATTATAAACCCGTTTGTCTGGTATGCTGTATCCTAGAAAGATCCCCTGATCTACATTCTCGCTGAACTTGCCTTCAGGAGTTTTCTTCAGTAACATACATGGAGCTCCGAATGGTTCCAGATACTCCAGGTTTGGTTTGCGCTTCTAAAGTAACTCATAGCAAGTCTTCCCATGCTGCTTAACTACCAACACACGATTAAGCGTATAGCACGCATTGGCAACTAATTCATTCAAGAACTGTACTGGCAGCTTGGAATCTGCTAGCATAGTCCTTGCAGTCTCGATTAAGCTCCTATTCTTGCGTTCAACAACCCCATTCATCTGTGGTGTGTATGTAGAGGAGAACTGAAGAACAATTCCCTTTTCTTTGCAGAAAGCATCCATCCACTGATTCTTGAATTCAATTCCATTTTCTGAATGAATCTTCCTCACCTTCAGATTGTAAAGAGACTCTAGTGTTGTGACGAGCAACTTGAACGATTCAAATGTTTCTAACTTAGCTTTCAGAAACATCACCCAGGAGAATCGTGAGTAGTCATCCGTAACTACAAAGCAGTACCAGTCTCCAGTGATACTCTTTGTGCTGACAGGACCAAAAAGAACCGTATGCAGAAGCTCAAGGGGCATCTCGATAGAGTTAACGTGCATAGACTTGTGAGACTTCCTGGTCTGCTTTCCCTTCTTGCACGAGACATAAAAATCTAGAAGTTTAAAGTTCTTGACAGTAACTCCCTCAACTAGGTTGTTGTGAATCAGATGATTCATCTTCCTGGGATTTATGTGTCCCATTCTCCTGTACCATGAGATGGACTCCTTCTCCGTTGCCTTTGACAAAAACCACTGAGCAGTGGACTCAGTAGTAGAAGCATTTGACATGTCCAAGACATACAAATCGTTGTACCTTGATGCTGAAATTAATACATGCTCCTCAGGAATATCCATCTCCTTCTTCAGAATGTAACACGTCCTATTGTCAAACATTACTTTAAATCCCTTGCACATATCTGAGAAACTGAAAGTAAATTATTTTCTAACTGCTGAACAAAATTTACTTTATCAAACTTTACCTTTCCATTACCTATTTCTCCTTGCGCGGTAATTTAGCTTCCTTTGTTTCTAGCAAATGAAACATGTCCCCCTTTAATTTGTTTGATGTTGAAAAGGAGAGACTGATTTCCTGTCATGTGCCTGGATGCTCCGCTATCTACAATCCATATGTTGGTAGCAGCACTATAGCGGACAACCTGCACAAAATAGAAAATAATTAGTTAAGGAGGGGGACCCAAGCCTTCACTGGCTTGGGTTTTCCAGAGGCATCGCATATCAGAAACTCCACCCACTGTCCATTTGGAGTTGGAGAAACCTCATTCTTCTTCTTATCATCACTATCAGACACATCAGATGTTTTAGCTTTCCATAGACCGTCCTTGTGTAAGGCTTTTTTGTGGTAAACCGATGACAGATTGACAGTTTGGATTTTAGGCCTATTGTCAAAAACCGGTTTTACCTCAGGTATCATAGACTTGCAAGTGGCTTGTCTGTGTAGGCTTTGGTGTTGGAGAGGGGTGTAAGACCTAGCAGGTGTTTTAGACCTTACAGGTGTTTTAGACCTTAGTTTTGTGAAATTAGGTTTAACATCCGAATCTAGTTCGACTTTACGCCTAGGCGTCTGATAGCGAGGACAGTGTGAGAAATGTGTCCTCTTTGTCCACAAGTATAGCAAGATCTCCTTTCAACAGGACTAGGAGATCTCTTGTGGGGTGGGGAGTATACTTCAGGCATGGGCCTTTTGGTCTCAACTTTTGGTTTTTCACCTTCTTTGACAAATTTGATTTGTTTAA
>BJCO01414361.1:0-10442 GCA_018326465.1 Flaveria floridana | reverse complement strand
ACCGAGGCATTATCTAGCCAAGAACAACTTGAAAACACGAATTCTTACCTGGAAATTTGAATCTTGCTTGAATTTCTTTCTCAAGTTCGAGTTTTTTCTTCTTTCTCTCTCTAAAAATCGAACGAAAGATGTTGTGTAGGATGAAATGGGCGGTCATGCCACATTTTCACCAACTTTTATTGCTTTTGTGCTTTTTGACACTTTTGGTCCCTCAACTTTGGGGTTGACTTTCATTTCATTTTTTTTCTTTCTCTTTTGTCCTTTTATTCCCTTCAAAAAAATACGGGTGTTACAATAATAAATGTTAAAAACGATAAGAATCAGCTCTAGAAAATTTAGATCAATAATTTTTTTTGGGTCTCAGATGAGCCAACCTCATCATCATCGACAAGAAAGTTTCAAACCAAAAAAGCCTTAAAAACCCTAACACTACATCATACACATGTGTGAAAAAAGTAAATCAAAACCGTAAATGTGAAATTCAACAGCACCAAACCAATACCTCTGTCAATGTGTAGCGTGGACACCACCAAAAGCGACCGGTGATGGCCACCGGCGGCATCCGACGATAACAAAAGAGATAATCGTAGGCAGAAATGGGAGGTCAAGCTGCCAACGTTCATGATGACCAACACTAACAATACAAGAGAGGTCCGCCCATCACCGAATAACCCTAACTCACCGGCAATTGCGAAACAGCCGCCACCGTTACAAAACGAAGCAGATCTTAACCGACGAAGTGCGACAGTGCGGCAATCAAGCATATCGGTGGCAACGCCATGGCAACCACGACCATAGGCTCTGTCATCAGCGAAACAACCCCAAAGCCGCAGCTGGTTGCGAAACCACCGCCACCGTCACAAAACCAACCAGATCTCAACCGAGAAAGGGCGGCGACGATGCAGGCAACCACATCGGCACCAACGCTATGGCAACCACGACCATAAGCCTAGTGGGTTGAGCCACCACCGTCCGACTACAACAAGCAGCCGGCTCGAAACTGAAAGACACCACAACCCCATCACAATCTCTCTCTATACACATACGAAATGTGTGTACTGAGCCAAACAGGAACTTAAAGAGGCAGATGGAACCAACGCAACAGTCACTTATACACAACACATCAGAGACGTTTTTTTACTGTTCATTACCCTTCTTTTTTCATATATAGGGAAATATGAGTCAAGCACAGATTCAACAACATTGGAATAATGGGGTGTTCATTGGATCATTCGAATTTATGACTAGACGATCTTCAGTTTTGAAGGTGAAACTTATTATTAATTGTTTCTTTTAGAACAACTTATAATCTAAACTTATTTATCATATATACCTACACCGGTGCACATTATAATATTTAAACCGCTATCTATTTGAGAGATTAGATATACTTTACCACAAGAGACACTCATGGGGTACTGTTAGTGTAAGAAAATTAAGTTGATTTGTTTTATGGATATGAGGGTAAAAGATTCACAAACATAAGGGGTTTAAATTTAAACATTTCCGTTAATGCTAAGTGATTATAAAAAGAATGTTAATAAAAAAGGTTAATTTTAATTTGCTTTTTAAAGTTTAACAAATATAGACATTTTCTTCTGAATGAGTAAAAATATTAATTTACTATTAAAAATTTTATAAACTTGTTAAATTCCAATCCAAAAGTATCATTAGCTTGAATTGAGGTTTAAGTAACTAATAAAAATTTTAAATTAAAACTGAACAACTTATGAAAACTTTTAAATACAATTTAATGTTTTAATTCTTAAAAAAAAAACAATTATCTTTTTTACACCTTAAGAGCAACGAACTTAACTCTAAAAAAAAGAAAAAGAAAAATCAATTTCGTGAATAAGCTAAGCATCAAAGGGCATTGTAGTCTTTTCTGACGAAGCCCTAACTCATCTTCTTCCCTATAACATTCCCAAATCCCCTCATCGGCGCCATTGTTCACCTCCGAAAACCCTAATCACCGGAGACAGTGGTAACGATGAAGTACAACCCACGAGTCAGCAGCTCTCGCCGGAAGTGCCGTAAGGCCCACTTCACCGCACCCTCAAGCGTCCGCCGTGTTCTCATGAGCGCACCCCTCTCCACCGAACTCCGGACCAAGTACAACGTCCGATCAATCCCCGTGCGCAAAGACGACGAGGTCCAAGTCGTTCGTGGGACCTACAAGGGCCGTGAAGGTAAGGTCGTGCAGGTGTACCGTCGCAAATGGGTCATTCACATCGAGAGGATCACCCGTGAAAAGGTCAACGGGCAGACTGTTAATGTAGGCATCAATCCTTCGAAGGTTGTTGTCACGAAGCTCAAGCTTGATAAGGATCGAAAGTCGTTGCTTGATAGGAAGGCCAAGGGTCGTGGTGTTGATAAGTCCAAGGGGAAGTTTACTGTTGATGATGTTGCTGCTGCTGCTTCTCTTCAAGAGATCGATTAGGTTTTTGTTTTATCTAATCTTTAAGTTAATCTGTTTTGTTATGTTGAGGGTTGTAGTTGGTGATTTCTGTTTTTGATGTTATAGAGTTTGTGAGCTTAATGCTCTATACCGTACTTTAATTGCGAATCGATTCTGTTTATTTGCAGGTTTACAATATGTATTTGCAATGTTTGTTCTTATGTGTGCGTTTGTAGGAATGCAATTATGCAAAGATGATCTTAGTTTGATGCAATGCAATGATTACTTAATGCCTGCTAGTAGATGATAATTTTGTTAGAATTTGAGAATTAAGATCATCATTAAGAGAGCATGTAGTGAAGTGTAGAAAAATGTCAGATTTTTGCAGTTTGTGGGACTGAATTTGGAGTAGAACTAGCTCAGAACATGGGTCTTGATCTTAGTATAATCTTTGAGATTTATGTTCTTCATGATACAACAAGGCATATGATAGTGAAGCTTGAATACTCTGCATCAACATTTGTTGCATATAAGAAGTCAATTGGATTGTTGTTTTATGCAAGTCGACGCGTGGGGTCTTACCTTTGTATTTGTGGTTTATTTTGCTCCATGAGGCGTTGGATGTATTGATAAGAGTACCCATTTTCTACTAAGTCTAGTTGCCATTCTGGGGGATATACACCTAAAACAGAACCAAGCATGTCTTTGGTGCTTCCAAGTAACCTTATGTGATATTGGCAAGCTGCTGTATATGAATTATGATAATGCTAGTTTGTAGACTTTTGCTTTACTGATTCTGGTATAATAATATGTTTTCATGTCTTTTTTTTATCTATGGCATGTCTTTTGATCCGCAAGTGCCTGAATTTTTTTGGCAGGCATTTTTGATGCTATTGAAAGATGTGGTCCGTTGATATGAATGACTGTAGTATCCATATCTAAAATTAAATGTCGTGTAAGGGCTGGGATTCACCTGTTTAATGTGACTGATTTTTGGGTATTTTTAGCGAGATTAAGGCCTTAGAATGGCTTGGTTTGAAAGGCATGAGTTCTCTTTAACTCATTGAGGGAGAGTATGGGTTCTCATTCTTTGCCTTTGATTCATATCTATATGATAATTGGTCTTCCTGGTGATTAGGGGTCACTGTTTAAAATTTTGCAAGGTACATATATAGGTGGTTACTAGAGATAGATGTGGAGTTATAATCTGTTTTATGATTTTGAAACATTAAGAAGTGAGTTTTGACAGTCAAACAGTAATGGAAGACTTTGAATTGAGTATGAGTATTTTTCCCTTTTTGGTTATTATGTTATATAAATCATTTATTGTTTTGTAGACTAATTTTCTTTTTGAGTAACTGTAAGAATAGGGGGCCTAAGGTTTTTGCTGATTAACACCAAAGATCAATCAAGAATATTCACATAGAAGATTTGGTTATCTAGAAGAGAAACAATTACAAGAATGAAAAATGAAGTCGTCTCAATACAAGAGAGGAAGATGATTATATATCATCTTGAGACAACTAACTTCAACTAACTATCATCAATAAGATGATTAACAACTAATAACAACCAAAACAAAGATTATAAAGCAGCCCCTCGACTTTAGCTATTGCAAAATATAACCTATAATGGAAGCTTATAGAGCGTTAGCTAAGTTTACCCACAATGACCCAATTAACCACCTGGACTATTTTACAATCTCCACCTTAGTGCAAAGGTTAATTCAATCAACCAACTCCCAGTTCAATCAAGCACTTGCTAAACTTAGTTCCAGGCAACGGTTTGGTTAGCATATCAGTAACATTATCATTAGTGTCGATATCTTTAACAACTACTTCTTTAGAAGCAACATCTCTAATAAAATGCAACTTGACATTTATATGTTTAGTATGTTCATGATATACCTGATTCTTAGTAAGCTGCATGGTTTCTTGACTATCACAAAATACCAAAGCTTTAACGTCATTCACTCCCAACTCATCAATGAATCCTTTTAACCACAATGCTTTCTTAATTGCTTCAGTTAAAGCGTACTCTGACTCAGTAGAGGACAAAGCTACCACTTTTTACAAAGTTGACCTCCAACTAACTAGACTTCCTATAGCTTTGAAAACATAACCAGTCACAGACCTCTCTTTATCTTGATCCTTTGCAAAGTCTGCATCAACATATCCCAAAACTGTAGGACCATAAGAAGCATTGCTACCAAATGTCAACCTATATTCCCTAGTGCCATTCAAATATCTCAAGATCCACTTTACCACTTCCCAATGTTGCCTGCCAGGATTTGACAAATATTCGCTTACTACTCCAACAACATACCCAAGATCTGGCCTTGTACATACCATTAAGTACATTAGGCTACCCACAACTTGAGCAAAAAGTATACCATCCAGTTTCAAGACATCCTCAGCAGACACAGGACAGTTAGCACTAGAGACCTTAAAGTGCTGTTCAATAGGAGTTACCACTGGCTTGGCATTTTCCATGTAGAAATTCCTAAGAACTTTTTCCACATAAGATTTATGAGACAAATACAAATGCCTAGTCTCCATCCCCAATATCTCTTTGGCATTCCCCAACTCCTTCATTTCGAATTCCCTAAAGAGTAATTCTTTAGTAATGGCAATCTGTTAGGGATCAGAGCATGCCACCAACATATCATGATATTTACATATACTAACAGATATATGTATTTATTACTCTCATACTCCTTATGACAAATACAATGATCATAGTTGCTCCTGTTAAACCCGATATCAATCATATGATCATCAAATATTATACCACTGTCTAGGGGAATGTTTTAGTCCATATAAAGACCTCTTAAGTAAGCATACCTTACTTTCATCCCTTTTAGCCTCAAACCGCATTGGCTGCTTCATATAGATCTTTTTCTCCAAAGAACCATGAAGGATTACTGTTTTCACATCCAATTGCTCAAGCTCTAGATTCCACATAGCTGTTAGAGCCAATATTACTCTAATGGAGGTGTGCTTTACCACCGGAGAGAAGACTTCAGTGTAATAAGTACCAGCTCTTTGGGTGAAATCTTTAGCAGCCAACCTAGCTTTGAACCTAGGTGCCTCTACCCCTGGAATGTCCTTCTTCAACTTGAACAACCATTTACATTCCACAAGTTTATGCCCATCTGGATTATTAACTAATTCGCATGTTTCATTCTTTTGTAAGGACTGCATACCTTCTTCCATGGCTTTAATCTAATTTTCTTTGTTCACTGAATTAACAGCTTGAGAAAAAGTAAGTGGTTCTACTGTATCTTCTAGTTCAGCCACATTGAAGACAAAAGCAGATACATCATCAGTGTGTCGGAATCTAGCTGGTGGAATAATGTTTCTCCTAGGTCTATCTCTGGCAAGACTGTTGCTGGGATCATTGCCACTAGAATTAGGCTAAGCATGATTAGGTGAACTCACTCCCAAACCATCCTGCTCACCTTTATACTCCACCTCAACTTGGACTCCACCTTTATCTTGAGTTTCAGCAGGCTTATCATGACCCTTGTCTTTGAGCCCATCCTTATACATCTTGGTTTCTTGAAAAGTTACATCTCGACTTACAATGATTTTGGGATTAATGTCACCTAGTCTCTATAATCTATAGGCTTTCACCCCTTCATGGTAACCTACAAACACACTTTTGGGCTCGAGGATCTAACTTACCCTGCTTGACATAAGCATAGGCTATGGAGCCAAATACCTTCAAATGATCATACTTGGGCACTTTCCCTGACTATAATTCCGTTGGTGTTCTCATTCCAATGGCTGAGCAAAGTGACAAGTTTACCAAATAAGCAACAGTTGACACTGCCTCAGCCTAAAAAGTCTGTGGCAAACCTGAACTTGATAGCATACATCCGACCTTGTTCAGCAGGGTTCTATTCCTGCGTTCAGCCAATCCATTCTATTGAGGATTACCAGTAAGATGTCTTGCAATACCATTCTCTTTACGATATAGATCAAACCCCTTGTTGCAAAACTCCAACCCATTATCAGACCTGACTTACTTTACCTTCCTTCCAGTTTGGGTTTCCACTAGAACCTTCCAGTATTTAAACTTTTCAAAGGTCTCATACTTATTTTTAAGTACATACACCTAAACTCTTCTAGAAAAGTCAGAGAAAAATACCTGGCACCTCCTAGTGATTGAGTTCTAGATGGTCCCCACATATCTGTATGGATATAGTCAAGAGAGCCCTTAGTTGTGTGCACACCAGATCCAAATCTCACCCTGTGAGCCTTCCCCATGACACATGTTTGTAGAACCCAATGTCAGTCTCCTTTAGACCTTCAAGTGCCCCTTGCTTGTACAGTTCTACATGCCCTTGGCTACTTATGTGATCCATCCGACTATGCCATAACATGGTAGTTTTGTCAATGCTATTAACCTCGTAACCATGGACTCTAACATGATTTCCCCATCAAACGAATAGATGTTGTTTGACCTTCTGGTTCCTCACAGATGTACCATAGAGCTTGTGATCACCTTTGCCTTTTCATTCTTAAGACCAATGTTGTCACGACCGGATCGGACCGGCCGGTCCGACCGGTTCAACAGGGGATCGGTCTTTTTGGGAGGTTGAACCGGCCGGTCATACCCGAACCGGTGGTTGGACCGGTGAACCGGGCCTGTTCAGACCGGTTTTCAAAATTTCTTTTTTGTTTTTTTAAAAAAAAAAACCGGAGTGCTGAACTATAAATTAGTGTGTTAGATCAAAAAGTAAAACCGAGTTCAAAAACTAGCTCGCACGGGCTCGGGTTTTTGAAACTGCATTCGTGTCCGCGACACGTGCGGGTACGCACGAGTTCGCTGGAAATCCAACCGTTTTCCCCGTTTTTGCACCCCCCTGCGCGCGGGTAGTACTTATGACAAAATATGTTATAAAGATACACTAGAGTGATAAGACAATTACTTATAAACCAAACCTCACTTTGTCCCCACACCAATGTGGGACAAAATGTTCACCATAATCTTAAACATACATTCACACACACCCAAATATAACTATAAAATACATATATAAATCATATATAAATTACTTATATTTAATTACATATATAAATATAATTAAAATATAGTTAAATCCGGTCCGACCGGTCTGACCACCAAACCAGTAAGGCGTCCGGTTCGACGTCCGATCCGGTTCTGAAAACATTGCTTAAGACACATATTATACCCAACATCCTCTAAGGTGCCATATGAAATGAGATTCCTGGTCAATTCTGGAATATATTTCACATTTTGCAGGGTGAACTCGACTCCACCTTCTAGTTTAAGGATAACTTCACCCATACCTTTAATATCACAGGGCTTGTCATCCCCTAATTGAACTGTTCCCATGTCTTCCAACTTTAAATTCTTGAACAACTATTTGTTGGGGCATATATGATATGAGCAATCGAAATCCATTATCCATTCTCCTGATCCGGATTTAGGTGCTACTATAAGCACTTCTGCACTTTCATATCCATCTAATGATCCACCAGGGGAAGATGGTCCTTGTGCTTTGTGCCCACCTCCTTCATTCCTCTTCTTTTTAGATAGTCTTTCTTAAGGTTATTCTCTGAAATACAAATATAGCACTTTCTTTTACACCTTGACTTGGATATTGACACATGCTTCATCTTTGAACTCCTTTGTTCTGACCTGCCTCTGAATTATTCCATTCCCATTGTCTTCTACAGTCCAGACCGTTTTTGTAACTCCCTTGAGTTCATAGCGACAATGACTTCCTCCATTGACAGTGTCTCACGCCCATAAATCAGTGTATCCACAAAGTGCTCAAACGTGGATGACAATGAGGTTAAGAAGATGATCGCCTGGTCTTCATGCTCTAATGTGATCTCAATATTCTCTAAATCTAGGATTAGCTTATTGAATTCGTCAATATGGTCAGCCATGGACTTGCCTGAGTTCATCTGAAACGTGTATAGCCTCTTCTTTAGATATAGCCTATTGGCTAATGACTTGGTCACATACAAACTTTCTAGTTTCGACCATACCCCCGCTTGGTCACATACAGACTTTCTAGTTTCGACCATACCCCCGTTGCTGTAGTTTCTTTCGAAACTTTTCTCAACACCCGATCACCAAGACTCAGGATACTTGCACTATGTGCCTTTCCATTGTTTTTTCTTTCTTTACCAGACATCGTTTCTAGCAACTTATCTTCTCCGGATAGGGCATCAACCACTCCTTGATGAACCAATAGAGCTCTGATCTTCAACCTCCATAGACTAAAGTCATTCTTGCCGTCAAACTTTTCCAATTCGAACATAGTCGAAACCATTCTTGATCCGTAATCTACAACCTAGATCGCCGATCTTTGCAAATGAGCCCTCACCGAGCCCTCATATATATGTAAGTGTCGATGATATGAACAAATATTATATGTATGAAAGCAAGTTTACAATAAATTCCTGCAAGTTTATTAATCATTCATCTTTGTTCATCCAATTCATATCTCTTATTTACCAACAATCTGGTGGAAACTCTAACAAAGGAGAAAGTGGATGTGGAAAAGGCATGGGTCGAGGTAATAAAGATGGAAGCAAGATCAGGTGTTATGAATGTGGTGAGTTTGGTAATTTTTCACACAAATGCACCAAATAGAAATGAGAAGGACAAGCAGGAAGAATCCAATCTCATGAAGATGATGATGAACCAACTCTACTGTAAAAACAAGACAACTAAGTTGAAGACCTCATTTAAACCATGTTTAGTTTAAGGGGGAGTATTAAAACGTTAAACTAAATATTAGTTTGGGTCTATTATGTATATATTAAAAAGTATATAGTTTGGGTCTAGTATATAAATATGTAAATATATAAGGGTCAAGTATGTGTTAGTAGGAAACCTAGTGGTTGGTTCTAGGGCTATATATATCCCTCATATATATGGTTGGTTCTAGGGCTATATATATCACTTATCTTTGTTCATCCAATTCATATATTTGATGTTCCAACACTATGAACCGGAAATGTATCCGACATAATAAATTCCTGTGATTTGATTTAGCTGTTTTGAAAATGTCATCGCTAAATTAAACGGTAGTATGGGAAGGAGGTTGTACAAAAAGATATGATAAAGTAAGGATGGAAACCTGATTTCTCAAATTCACTTTTTGCGGTTATCATATATTATGTTACTCCCGATGAGTGTAACTATCATGAGATTTAATCATGACCGTCTAAAAAAGCCGAAATGAAATCTTGACCCTCTAAAGTCGACGACTGCACCTTCTGTGTAGTGGTTTCAAGTGGTTACATTCCATGGTGGTTTCAAGTCTCACGGATCAAACACGCATCCTCACCCCCACGATTTCCTATTGCATATAAAGATGCTTCTCCATAAGATGTAAAAATTGTTTTGTTCTTGACTTTTAAAATAAGTTATGAGTTTTAATTTGAATAAACATGCTTCTCCATAAATCACAAATTTTTATATACACTTTGACGTTCATTGGTAGCATTGATGGGTTTGTAGGATTTGACGACCAAATGTTACATTCAACTCCATATATATCGCAATGTACATGTGAGTGGACCACCAAATTATAGTCTTGATAAAACTACAATTGAGAAGGGAGATGCACATTTATCTTAAAGGTAAACTGATGTCAACATTGAAAGCCTTATAATTCTCATTATCATTTCAAATGCATACAAGCTTATTTGTTTAAATGTGACAACTCTAAAACTAAGGTTAGGTAACTTAACATTTTAAGAATTATTATAAGTTGATATTATATATATATATATATATATACACTAGAGGGTTTTGTTTGACTAACTTTATTAGAACTTTAAAAATATATATGAACATGCATGCATGCAAAGTATTTACATATGCATGTATGTAAGCTTTTATGAATTTGAAAGTTGTTAGATCATGCATGTAAGTTACCAAATCATGTGATAACATGCGACTTCACAATAAGTATTGAATACATACATGTTTTCACTTATATATATATATATATATATATATATATATATATATATATATATATATATATATA
>BJCO01414324.1:0-10175 GCA_018326465.1 Flaveria floridana | reverse complement strand
CTTAAAATAACTAGATTCACATAAATCACGTAGAATCATAAAAATTGATCAAATAAAAATTAGTGATTCTAACACTCTTCATATAATTGAATTGTTTCCATTATTAGTACTTATAAGACGGGATATGATGCAATTAAATTAGGGTTTAGAATAGTGACCTTGGGACCGGTTGTCACATTAGCAAAATTAGCTTCAGAAGAAAATCATTAAAAATAGTTTCGGAAGAAAATTTTAGCAAAATTAGCTTCGAACGAAAATCATAAAAAATGGCTTCGGAAGAATTTTTTAACAAAATTAACTTTGGAAGATAATTTGAACAAACTTTCCTTTCAGAAGAAACCATTTCAAAGGAAACAATTTTTACAACTATTGTCAAAGGCGGGCACACAAACATTCATCCACTATAGCTACAGTACCAGTACAACATACAAATATTCACAGCGCATGATTTTGGTAAGGCATCCGTTGTGAATACAGTGTTAAAACTCATATTGCCTGACTTGTATTAGTCATCCATTGTAGAAAAAGTACAAGTGTACACAGTGCATGTACAAAGGTAAACATACACTGTACATCATCAGAAACAGTCACGGCATATGACAATAAGTCATCTGGTATTAATATCACAAACATTCAGTATACACAGCGCATGAACTAAATGCGCATCCGTTGTGTATTACAAAAAAAACAAGGTGTCCATAGCACATAAACCAATGTTCATCCACTGTGAACAAGCAAGCAAACATTCAAGTTTCCATAGCGCATGAACAAAGGTTCATCTGCTGTGAACAATCAAACAAAAAATTCAATATCCATAGCGCATGAACAAATGTTCATCTGTTTTGGAAATAGTGATCATCCACAACGCATGACCAAGTAATCATCCTCTGTATATTCAGTCAAACACTCAAAGGTTCCACAATGTACAAGTTTAAATTTGTACATCGGACACAATGTTCATACAGCGCATGTGTAACTCACATCGGACACTTAAAATTAACTTTTAGGTCTACTGTTTACACAACGGGCACACATTGTATCCACAGCGGACACACATTTTATCCATTGTATATACAGTTTTACACTTGTGATTTTTTCATTCATCACGAGTGAGATAGAAAAATCAAATTTCAAAACATTCAAACTGTCGATAAACCCTTAAACCCCTGATCATTCAAAACAAAATTCTATTTGATTCTTCATCTGATTTACAATCAAATAGGTATACTTACATGATTCTAAGCATCAAACATACATTAGAACATCTTGGTCTAAGATTCTAATTTGAACATTGTTCAACCTAAGTCGAAAATTGATCCAAAATCAAACATGAATCTTTTGATGTTTTAAACCAAATCAAACACTGAATAAGTGTTAGATGACCTTAGTGTTAGAACTATTGTTTTGAACATTGTTCAACCTAAGTGTTAGAACTATTGTTTTGATGAAATTTGATTAAGTGTTCATGGGGTTCATGAACAGTCATGATAGTATGCCAAAATCATACAAAACTTGATGTTTGGTCTTTGAAAATGTGTAAAATAACTTGAAATATGTTATAACTTGATAAACATGTTCAAAAGTCAGTAACAAACATGAAGAATCAGTTAATTTTGCCTGACATCCAACACGCAAAAATTAAATGCATATTCATTCAATATGCATTAAATGGTCTGATTTGACTTCAAAATGTCAAACTGAAATTCATGAACAAATTGTTATGAGATAAAATTAGTGTATGAATTGAACAAAACAACTTTTTGTGATAAAACAAACACAATGTAAAACAATTTGGATTAAATCAAATTAAAATAGACAAGATTTGCATGATCAAAATTGACAAGATGTTGACTTTTGAAAAGTCAAACTGATTCAATTAGATAGTGTCATACAACATACACTTAGACCAGTCACAAGTGTTTAAACATACATTTCAATATTGCATAATAATCACAACATTCTAGTAAACACTTGATCAATATTTCATCATCGCACATCATTAAGATACAAGATTCTAACATCAATCTCTTTATTGTAGATATGGCAAACCAAGTGTTGGTCAGAGAACATAATCTCTGTGCTTTTCTTGACCATGATTCACCCAAGGCTATGAATTACAGAGATATCATACAAGCTATTAGATAGACTAGGCTAGTTCATGCTATGACAACTAGGTCAGAGATTTATAAAGATCATATAGTCCAATTTTGGACCAATGCTCATCTAGAACAAATACATGACCAATAAGTAGTTGTGTCCAACATTCATGATCATCAAATTATCATATCTAAGGAAGTAATAAGGAGAGTATTAGAACTTCAAGATGAAGATCCCCAAGGACCAATTGAATTTGATAAGAATTATGTATTACATGTGTTTAGACAGATTGGATATACAGGAACCATTGAGAGAAAACAGATAGAGAAGTCATACATGTGTGCTCAATTTAGGTTCCTAATGCACACGTATCAAAAGACAATGACAAACAGAAAGATGAGATGGGATGCTACTTCTTTAAGCAGTTCCTCGGCAATTGCAAGCATAATAGCAAGAAGACCATTCAATTTTACAGCCGAAATCCTAAATGGAATGATCTATAACATGACTCAGGTGAGGAACAAGTTTTACATGTATCCAAGATTCCTTCAGATAATCATTAATGATCTTCTACCAAACATTCCAAGAGAAGGAGCTGTGTTTTAGCCTGTTCACTTTAATGAACATGTTTTCCCAAGGATCAAGTCAAGCTTGTATCATGGAGCTTAAGTGATTGTTCCTCTACACATGATTGAATATAACATCCCTGTACCAGACATTTTTATGAGGATACCTGATCAAGGTGAACCTCACATGCTCTTTCAAAATGTTATTCACCAAGATCCAATCATTCAACCAGCTCCAATCATGCAAGAAGAGCAAGTTGCCATTGAAAATGAACCAATCATACATGATCCTATTAAACCAGAACCAGAACCAGAACCAGAACCAGAAACAGTCATTCATCAAGAACAAGAGCATGTTGTACAAGAAGCACAACAACTGGAACAATTTTAGTTTGAACATCACATGCCTTTACCACCACAAAGCCTAGTTATATATGATCAACAGACACTGTCTTTTCTTTTGAGAGACATTGATGCATCTTTAGAGGAACACACAAGTCAACAAGAAGAAGTTGGCACATCTTCACAATATGAGCAGACACAAGAAGAACAAAGTGCTCATGTTGAGCATATAGAAACTAATGAACAAGGTAGGTATTGATATACCTACAGAAGAAGAAATTGAATACTCAAAGTTTGTATTCACAGAGTATAATAAGCTCATAGAAATGTCAAACAACAGAGCAAGAAAGCTTGAAGATAAGATAAAAAGTAAAGATGAAGAAATTGAAAAGCTTAAGGCTGATCAAATAGCTCAGAAGTTGATTCTTTAGTTTCTTGATATTCCCTACTTGACCGAACAAACAGACTCAAAAGATGTTGAGATTGATGAGCTCAAAAGTACAATTGCTGCTCAAAATGAAGAAATTGATGGGTTCAATCGTGAACTAGAACATACAACCACTCTACTGAATGAGGAAGAACAATCAGAAGGTCAAGAACAAGACCTGAGTGATGAGTTTGAAGAGCAAATCATATCCCAAGCTGAGGAAACAAGCATTCATGAGTTTGAAAAGGCAATCATCATATATGAGGAAGCTTACTCTATGGATCAACTTTTTAAAGAGTCAAATCCATTTGAAAACATACACTACTCTCCAATCCTAAGATAGTATTTTCATACACTAGACACACAAACAATGGAAACTAGCATTGTTCCCATGAACATATTATCAGAAAAACAGAAAGAATTAATCAAACAATATGCTGAATCTTTGAAAGAACCATTCAACTCAACCAAAGATCAAGCTTCATCATCATTAAAGACAATTAAAAACTAATGAAAGAAAGTCAAAAAGGTTGTACCTAGCATCCTCATTGAAGAGAAAAGAGACAGTTCAAGAGGTTGATGAACCTCAATATCCTTTGAAATTGCTAAAAGTCAAAACAGAACAAGTGGAGGATGAGCCATAACAAACGAGTTATAAGGATGGTCTTGAAGAGGTAGAAATTGATCAAACCCTTAAGCAACAGACAATTATTATCTTAACTAATTCTGATGAAGAAGATGAAGTGAAAGATGACAATGAGAACATTCAAAACATACAAGAACTCTTCTCTGATGATCCTGAAACCTTAATGGAAATTGAGTTAACAACCAGAGGATTTCCTTATGAATCATTCATACATCTTAACCTATCTGAGGTTAACGACTTGCTCAACGACTTTCAAGAAGTCATGAAAGATGAAAAAGAGAAAACATACGAAAGATATGAGGAAATCAAAGACAAACAAGAGCTTTAGAAAAATCTGCCTAAAGATACTCAAATAGAGAAGATGACCTACTCCCAGGTTAAAAGCTGATTGGGTCACACAAGAGTGCCATATATGTCACATGCAGGCAGGTCTGTATCTCAAATGAAAGAAATGGCTAGGGAGATATACAAGAACATGCTTGCTAATGCATTGAAGCCATGACATTCGGACCTGATCCTGCATCTTCTCTATCAACCTATCATCAAGCTCCACCTGATCTTCACCCAATTGAGTAACCAAGGCAGTTCATGCCACATAGGCTATGGCCTGAAGGCAATGAGATCAGAGAGATGATAAATAAGAAAACAAATTTTGTGAAGCTCTATGAAAAAATTACATTCACTGTAGATGCCAATGAAAGGAAAATTATGGCATGGAAATATGATGTGATCTGGGATGCAGTGCTAATCACAAGAGTATCTGGACTTGTTTAGTACTTATCATACATATCCCAACTAGGATCTCTGAGCTATGAAGACAGATTTGACCTTATGCAACTAAGGATGGTAAATCATACTAATAGTCCCAGAGGAGCAGACTTCTATCATATTATGAGAGCATACATGAATAGACAATATCATGAAATAAAGGCAAAAGTAGACAGAGAAGATAAGCTTCACATTGCCAAGCTAAGAAGAGAGCAACAGCTAAGCAGCAGACAAAAGAGAACAAGTGAAGAATCATCTTCTCAGATTGATTCTGATATTTTAGAAAAGGTTGGTTACCCTTTTATAACATCCGGTTTCTAAATCCGAACTTGTAATCTTATTATAGTTATGTTTAATTAGTTAAGTTGAGTTTATTTGTTAAAAGTAGTGTTCAGTCGCATGACTTGCATGCGAATGAACTTCAGTCGCACCCCTTATGTGCGAATGAGACTCAATCGCACGAATCACAGGCGTATGGGTTCAGTCGCACGATTCAGTCGTGCGAATGGGGTTCAGTCGTGCGATTGAGCGTGAGGTGGTTAAGTTGTATGTGTGGATAAGTAAGGCGGTGCAGAGGGTTCAAAAGCAGATTTCTATCTGCATCATCTCCATTATCTTGTTCCCTTTACACCCAAACACCCTTGTTCTCACTAAATTGACTAAGGCAACTCCGTTTCAGTAAGTTTTGAATGTCGCGGATCAATCCTGAGGTGTTATAAGCTATGTATGTGATTGAATTTGATCCAATAACGTGTTTTAATCATTGAGTTGGTCTTGCTCTTTTCTAAGTCAAAATCCAGAAATTTGGATCCGAGTTTTTGTGAAGTTTTGATAAAATAATGATCCGAAACTATTGTAAATGATATGTACATAATCTATTTTGAATATGACACGATTTGGATGGTAAAACTCAAATTTTGAGTATGTTTGGATCAAAAACGTCAAGAACACAGCTGCTGATCCGTTTCAGATGAATGAGCTCAGTTGCATGCCTCAGTCGTGCGAATGGGAATCTAGTCGTGCGACTGAGTGCGAATAAAGGTTCAGTCATGCGACTGAGAACTCAGTCGCCTGGTTAGAAGACCGAATGAAGACGAGTGATCACTGTGCATGAATGAGGACTCAGTCGTGCGAATGAATGGATAGTCATACGACTGGAGGTTCAGTCGCATGATTCAAACACATGGTTCAGTCGCATGAGGTCCATTAGCACGATTGGATGCTCATCCGCATTGATGTTCATCCGCATAGGTCCAGTCGCATGAGTGCTCATTCGTATAAGTGTTCATTCGCATAGGAATCCTGTTTGAGAATAGTTTACTGAATCAAAGTTTATTGTTTTAGATATACCTTGATTAGAAGAAGGACTAGTTATCTCGTGTACGTGGATTGTGTAGATTGTCATAAGGAAGTTAATAAGGTGAGTTCTAAGCCCTTTTAAATGTGTGGTTTTAACATACGGGCTAGCATACATACAATGATGAATAATTTGAATATTTTTAGCACCAGAATTGTGATAATAATGTTTATACATTACTAACAGCTCGTGGGGCTATTAGGGTGAAGTTGGGATGATGAATGGTTGGGACAATGAATGGTTCTCTGAACATTGTTAATCATTACGTGATGGTAATGATTCCAATGGGTCAGATGGGGTTTAATGACAAATGAAAATGTATTGAAACTAGTACTAAAAGAAAGAATCTATGGTGTGTAAATTAATGTAATGATATTGGCAATAAGGAAAGGAATTGTTTTGATGTGATGTAAATCTGAACAGGCCAGTTAGGGTAAGATGCCTGTGTGTAGACTGTACAGTGAGAAGGAGTGATGACGATCACTCAGCTTTGTGAACATCTTGTGGTGACGACCCTAGATAATTAAATTGACATCCTACTGGATGAGAGATAATAGTTACAGTTTCTGGTGGGAAACTGACGTCCGGTGGGACGAGTCCGGTGGGACAAAGTAATGTAAAAAAAAATTGATTTTATTGTATTGCCAATCTAAACCATATTTTTATATGTGATATGATGTTGTTAATGTTTTATTAAAAGTTAGAACTCACCAGTTTATATGATGTTTTGAGTGTGTTGTATGTGTGCTAGGTAAGGAAGAATCCTCTAATAATAGAGGAAAGCAAGCATGAGCTAAATAAGGATGCCATCCCGGAGTAGCTGCTGGCATAGGGTGTAGGACTTGTTAATAATGTAAAAACAATATGTATAATCAAATACTATCATATGTAAAAATGATTTTATAAAGTTGGGTTGACATGTAATTATGTTCAGTCTTCCGCTGTATGACAAAAGTTGTCCAGTCTTCCGCTGTATGATAAAAGCTCTGATTTGTTTTTAGGATGTTAATCCAACTATATGACGTGCCTCCGGTGCCCTGCCGGGTTTAGGGCGTCACAGGTTGGTATCAGAGCAGTAGTTAAAGGGATCTAGTGTCTTAATAACTAGACTTTAGCTAGAAAATAGATATGCCAGTAGGGATAGCTAGATAGAATAGTTTATTAAAATAAGAGAAGGTGATGGGACGAACATGAGAAGGAATAACGAGAATAGTAAAAGTAAAGTAAACAATTAATACTACTTGGCCAACATTATTAATAATTTACTTTACTTATAGTATTCTGGTTATATACTTACATGCGAGTACTAAATAATCCTGATCTCGTTTTAATAGGTTATGGCTGATAGAGAGAGTGAAAGAATGCAAGGTGGAACCTCGGAAAGAAATGTTGATGAGAGCACCGAGGTGCTTAGTATGACGAGACAGCAATTTCGTGATGCAATTACTGAGGAGGTTCGTAAGGCCTTGAATGTAGCTGGACCTGATGAAAGTAGGAATGTTGATAAAGCTGAGGGGTCTAGTGAAAAGAAGAGAGTTACGTATAGTCAGTTCAAAGAGTGTAATCGTCCACGATTTTCTTGGGCTATGGATGTGGTAGCCACTCATAAATGGCTTCGTGAAATGGAAGTCGTTATCAAGTTGAGTGAGTGTAGGGAGGATCAAAAGGTGAAGTTTGCAGCCCACTCGTTTATAGGTGAGGCTCTGTATTGGTGGGATACGATAATCCAAAATTTAGGTGACGAGGCTACTGATAAAATGTTGTGGCCTGAATTTAAAAAGTTAGTGTCGGAAAAGTTTTGTCCGAAAGGTGATATGGATCGAATAGAGATGAGTTTCCTGTAGTTTCAGGCAGGTAATATGTCCCATAGGGAGTACACGTCTAAGTTTGAAGAGATGGCGAGATTGGTGCCACATTTAGTGGTTCCTGAAGAGAAGAAAATCTTGAGGTATACCCAGGGGTTGCCTCAGGAGGTTAGAAAGTTGGTTAGATCATCTTCCCCGAGTAGTTACCAGTTGTCGGTAAACTTAGCAGCAGATATGTATCAAGAAGTTTTTGGTAGTGATGTTGGTCCCGATGAAAGTAAAAGGAAGCGTGAAGAACCTGCAGTGCAAAAAAGATTTGAGAATCTAAGTTTCTAGAAGAAAAGTAGATTTGGAAGGGGTCAATTCCAAAGGAATGTCAGAAATGAGTTGCCACATTGCGGGAAATGTGGCAAGCTACATAAGGGTGAATGTATGATTGGTAGTAGAACTTGTTTTAAATGTGGAAAGTTAGGACATTATACTAATGAATGTAGTGAAGGCCTTCGTAGATGTTATGAATGTGGGGAGACGGGGCACATTCGAAGTGAATGTCCAAAACTAGAAGTCAGAAAGCCCGAACTGGTTAGGTCAATGAAAGGGTCAGGAGAAGGATCGAGTGTGCCTAAGGGGAGAGATTATTCTATGTCAGCTAGTGAGGCTAAAGCTTTGCCAGATGTAGCCTCAGGTACGTTTCTAGTTAATGGGATTCCAGCTAACGTGTTATTTGATTCTGGCGCGAGTGGAAGTTTCGTATCTGCTAATTTTTGCCCTATGCTTGCGTGTGAAATTTGACCATTAGAATTAGCTTTTATAGTTGAAACTGCTAATGATAGATCTGTGATGATTAGTAGTATGATTGATGGTTGCTTTATTGAGCTAGAGGGATATAGATTGCCTATTAAACTATATCCTATGGTATTAGGAGGGTTTGATGTAGTTTTGGGTATGGATTGGTTGGCAAACCATGAAGCACATATTGTGTGTAATAAGAAGCTGATTCAATTAAGAGAACCGGATGGGAAAACGATTAATGTATATGGTGATAGAGAAGAGTCAACTGTAAAGATAGTATCCATGATGAAAGCTGATAAATTAATGAGCCGCGGGTGTGCATCTTATTTAGTATATGTGATCGATTCTCAAAAGCTTGTGAGAAGGATAGAGGACATTCCTGTGGTTAGAGATTTTATAGATGTGTTTCCAGAAGAATTACCGGGTATTCCTCCAGATCACGAAGTTGAGTTTAGAGTTGATTTAATTCCGGGTGCTAAGCCAGTTGCCAAGTCACCTTACAGACTAGCTCTATCGAAATTGAAGGAATTAATGAAGCAGACTGAAGATTTGCTAGAAAGAGGTTTCATTAGACCCAGTTCTTCCCCGTGGGGTGCTCCAGTGTTATTTGTGAAGAAGAAAGACGGGAGTATGCGTATGTTATCGATTACAGAGAATTAAACAAGTTGACGATAAAGAATAAGTATCCACTCCCACGAATAAATGATTTGTTTGATCAGTTACAGGGAGCCAGTTGGTTTTCTAAGATAGATCTCCATTCTGGTAATCATCAGTTGAAAGTTAAAGAAGAAGATATACCTAAGACGGCGTTTCGTACGCGATATGGTCACTATGAATTTTTGGTTATGTCTTTTGGGCTGACAAATGCACCTGCAGCTTTTATGGATTTGATGAATAGAGTGTGCAAGCTGATGTTAGATCGATCAGTAATTGTGTTTATTGATGATATATTGATCTATTCAAAGAATGAGGGAGATCATGCCTGCCAACTTCGTGAAGTGTTGGAAAGGTTGAGAAGAGAAAGGCTTTATGCAAAATTTTCTAAGTGTGGATTTTGGTTGCGGGAAGTATAGTTTTTAGGACATGTGATCAATGCAGAAGGTATTTTAGTAGATCCTGAAAAAATTGAAACAGTAATGAAGTGGAGTCCTCCAAAGACACCATCTGAAATCCGCAGTTTCTTGGGTTTGGCTGGTTATTATAGAAGATTTATTCAGGATTTTGCCAAAATTGCATCCCCGTTAACGAAGCTGACAAGAAAGAATGAGGAATACGCATGGGGACCAGAACAAGAAAATGCATTTCAAGAACTGAAGCAGAAATTAACTCAATCACCAGTGTTGTCGTTGCCAGATGGAAATGAAGATTTAGTAAT
>BJCO01414216.1:0-10468 GCA_018326465.1 Flaveria floridana | reverse complement strand
TATGTATATATGTATATATATATATATATATATATATATATATGTATATGTATATATATACACACATATATATAAATGTATAGATATATGTATATATATATATGCATATATATGTAAATATATATGTATATATATGTGTGTATATTTATATATACACATATATATGTATATTATATAAATATATATGTATATATATATACATATATAGATATTTTATACATATATATATACATGGTGAGTGTTCCATCACTAGTCTACTGCATTGGCACACAGAAATCGAAATCGAGTGAGTTTTGGATGAGTTGTCACATCACCCCCATGTTGAAAGAAATTTCATCCCGAAATTTAAATCAATACCTTCGTCGGCTGGCATCGTCCTTTCGAATAGTTGAGGATACTTAAGCTTCATTTGACCTTCACGTTCCCATGTGAATTCTGGTTCACGTCATGAGTTCCAACAAACTTTGACTATGGTAGCTTGCTTTGCTTAAGTGGTTTCATCTCACGATCCATCACCTCGACTGGTTCCTCAATGAAGCGTAGTTGTTCATCCTCTTGAACTTCTTCTAGGGGTACGACCATCGTTTCATCAGTTAAACACTTCTTAAGATTTGAAACATGGAATAGCTAATGGATTCCACTTAGCGAATCAGGTTGGGCTAATCGATAGGTCACTGGGCCTATTCTTTCCAATATCTTAAATGGTCCAACGTATCTCGGATTTAGCTTTCCTCGATTACTAAACCGAACTACGCCCTTCCATGGTGAGACATTTAATAAAACTTTGTCACCAATCTGAAACTCTAGGGGTTTCTGTTGCTTGTCAGCATAACTCTTCTGTCTGTCTCGTGCTGTAGCCATACAGTTCCTTATCTGCATAATCTTCTCAGTTGTCTCTTGTATTAGCTCGGGACCCGTTAGCTGACTATCATGAATTTTAGCCCAGCAAACTGGTGATCTACATTTTCTCCCATACAAAGCTTCGAAAGGTGCTGCCTTTATGCTAGTGTGATAACTGTTGTAATAGGAAAATTCCACCAATGGTAGGTGAACTTCGTAGTTATTCCCAAAGTCAATCACACAAGCACGTAGCATGTCCTCGAACGTCTGTATAGTACACTCACTTTGACCTTCAGTTGTAGATGATAAGCAGTACTTATATCCAATCGCGTACCCAAATATTTCTACAGTGATTGCCAGAAGTGCAATGTGAAACGAGCATCACGGTCAGAAACAATTGAGATCGGTACACCATGTCTTGAAATGATCTCCATCAAATAGAGTCGGGTTAATTCTCCATCTTATCCGTTTCCTTAATTGCTAGGAAATGAGCAGACTTTGTTAATCGGTCTACGATAACCCATATTGTGTCACAACCATTAGAAGTGCGAGGTAACTTAGTGATAAATCCATTGATATTTATTCCTATTTCCATATAGGTATCTCGGGTTGTTGTAATAGTCTGGATGGTTTTTTATATTCCACTTTTACCTTCGAGCAGGTCAGGCACTTGCTCACATATGTAGCTACATTCGCCTTCATGTTGGGCCACCAGTAGTGTGCCTTTAGGTCATGATACATCTTGTCAGATCCAGGATATATAGAATACTTAGACTTGTGTGCCTTACTCATAACTAAGTCTCTCAGATTTCCATAAACAGGCACCCAAAGTCTATCCATGAAGTAACAAATTCCATCATCTTTCACCTCAAGTTGTTTATCCATCCGACGTAACGACTCAGACCTGATGTTCACTACTTTTAAAGCTTCTATATGTGCTTCCTTAACTTGTTTAGGCATTTGGGTACTGATTGTAAGCTGTAAAGCTCGCACCCGTCTGGGTTTAGCTGTTTCTTTCTGGCTTAAGGCATCGGCAACCACGTTTGCCTTTCCCGGATGGTATTTGATAGCACAGTCATAGTTGTTCAACAACTCTACCCAGCGTCTTTGCCTCATGTTCAGTTCCTTTTGTTCAAAGATATGTTGAACACCCTTGTGATCGGTGTAGATAGCGCACTTGGTACCGTACAACTAATGTCTCCGAATCTTTAAGACAAAAACCACCGCACCCAATTCCAGGTCACGAGTGGTATAGTTCTTCTCGTGAACCTTCAGTTTTCTTGAGGCGTAAGCTATCACCTCATCTTGCTGCATCAAGACACAACCCAATCCCTGAATTGAGGCGTCACACTAGACTACGAAATCATCATTACCTTCCGGTAACGCCAATATCGGCGCGCTACACATTTTCTGCTTCAGTAACTGGAAAGTAGATTCTTAACTCTCACTCCATTTGAATGTTGTTCCCTTATAAGTCAAAGCTGTGAGAGGTTGTGCAATCTTAGAGAATCCTTCGATGAACCATAGGTAATATCCTGCTAATGCAACGAATTGTCGTATCTCGCTCGGCGTTTTGGGTACAGTCCAATTCTTTATTATCTCAATCTTGCCGTATCTCATGAATACTATTAGTGCATTTGTCAACCCAAATGGCATGACCAAGAATTCGTAATGGCCATATCGTGTACAAAAATCAGTCTTCAGGATGTCCTCCTCTCAAACTCTCAATTGATGATACCCAGACCTCAGGTCAATCTAGAATAATAACTTGACCCTTGTAGCTGATCAAACAAATCGTCCATTCGAGGTAAGGGATATCTATTCTTGATTGTGACTTTGTTCAGTTCCCTATAGTCAATGCACATCCGAAACATGTCATCTTTCTTCTTGACAAACAGAACTGGTGCTCCCCAAGGTGATGTGCTAGGTCCAATAAAGTCCTTATCTAATAGCTCTTGAAGTTGTGATGACAACTTCTGTAATTCATTCGGTGCCAATCGATAAGGTGTCCTAGCAATCGGGGTTGCACCATGAGTCAACTCGATCTGGAATTCCACTTGGCAGTTAGGTGGTAATCCAGGAAGATCCTCTGGAAACACCTCTGGAAAATCACGTACTATGCCAATATGGCTAAACGACCTTTCCTCAATAACTTTTGTGCCTTTATATACGAGATGATGCCTATCACTGCACCACTCCTATCACCTCTGACCGTAAGGATTTCATCACTAACAGGAATCTGTATGATTTTCTCGTGGCATATGACTTCCGCTTGCTTATCAGAGAGCCAATCCATGCCTATCACTACGTCAAAACTTCCCAGCGTAACATGCATAAGATCTATGGTGAATGCATGACCAACAAGCTCTATCTTGCAATCTCTAAGGATATGCGTTACATGAATCTATTTACTATCAGCTAATTCTATGGTGTATTTAGATTCTAAGGCTGAGGGCACGTCAGTTAAAAGACTATAGAACTTTAAGGACACGAAACGTCTATCGGCTCCTATATCGAATAGTACAGTAGCAAAACGTCCATTAACCAAAAATTTACCAGTCAGTCGTAGGGTCGTTTAGTGTCACACCCCCGCTGATAGAGGAAACACGGGGATGCTAGTGAGACAGGATCGTCATAACGCATGGTATACGTTAGAGAAGCAATATAAGTATGATGACAAGCGTGTCATGACGACACCCGAACACAAATGGGGACTTGTGTCCCGTTTAGTCAATATTCACGACAACATAGCAATAAGCATAGCCTGTAAGGATAAAATAACAATTAGAATAACATTGTTTAGTTTCCCACAACTCGGGAACAAGTGTCCAAAAGAATGTTAATTGTTTAGTGGACTGCAACAATGTACGAAAGAATTATGTATGTTCAGTCCCAAAAATGCATCCTAGGGTCTCCACTAAAAGGCAGCACTCCTAGAATCTTCAATTACCTTGATCACCTGAAAATACATGCTCAAAACGGTTAACATAATTGTTGTGAGCTTCGTAGGTTTTAAGAAATAAAAGATGTTAAGATGAAACAGCTTGTAAGTTTAATAAGAGTTACCGCGACTACACTTATGTGTAGGAGGTTTTACAAGATATAGTTAGCTACAGCCAAACCTATACATCGGTTCCACACGGGAATTGATGGCTGTGAAGAAAGCATTCCTAAAACGTAAATAGTTTAATATGACGTAGCAAGATCCACGAAGTGCATACATTTAGATTACAACCAAACCAATCCTTAGGTCCCATTACCGGGATTAATGGTTGTATTGAAAGATTTTCCATAGCATATTAAGTTTATCATGACGTAGCAAGATCCATAAAGCGCATACGTAATAGGTTACAACCAAACCAGTCCTTAGGTCCCATTACCGGGATTAATGGTTGTAATGGATGATCGGTTTAGAAGAACCACACAGAAGAACCACATAGAAGAACCATACAGCCTATGCATCCACAAACAATAGCAATCACTTGTAGCATCAATCAACACATAATACCAAAGTAGTAGCGCATGGTAATGTAATACCACCAAGTAACATACAAGGTGGTAACATAGCATAGAGTCAAGTTCATATAGCATCAATCAACAAGATAAGCAAGATAAGATACTCATAAAAGTAGCAGCCAGCTTCCACTAGGGAAGATGCTTGAAATCAAGTTAAGTAGGTGAGAGTTCTTTTCCCCCACGTTGAAAACGTTTAAAAGGTTTTATAAGAGTAAAAGGGGCTACCAAACTCACAGAGTAGATGATAAACACGACTGATGAAAGTATCCTAAGAGTAGAATGCTATGAACAGTCAAACACCTATTGACAGTTACTGACAAGCATTAATAATGAGCATAAGGCATAAGATGTCATTCGATTAGTTCGGGCTGTTTTGGTTCGGTCGTGGGTAGCACACACAAGCAGGCATACACATATCAGACCTTATGTAGATCCAAGTATTAATAGTAGTCGTCATTTCTAATGACATCCGTATGGGGGTACCACTATTATAAAAGATAGTGCTTGTTAAATATTTGTAGTCCCAAATGGGTTGTCCATAATTGTAAAAGGTTAGGTTATTTTAAATCAAAATAGTATGTGTCTGTTGATGGCGTTGACTTTAATCTTTGTGGTAAAGCAATGGCACTTTTATTGATGTTACCTTATCATCACAAGACATTCAAGAAAAGGAATACACACATACACGCATCATCAGTCACACAACGGGACCGGACACTCGACTCAACACTCCATTCGCACGAATGGACCTTCAGTCGTACGAATCAGCTTCATTCGTACGATTGAACCTTCATTCGTGCGACTGGCTTTTCAGTCGTGCGACTTACGCACAATCGCACACAATCTCATCCGCATGGACTCAATCGCATGCACATTCAATCGCACACACCCAGTCGCATGACTCAGTCATGCGATTCACCCAATCGCACGGCTCAGTCACGCGATACTCCCAGACACATGACTCAGTCGTACGATTCACCCAATCGCACGGCTCAGTTGCATGAACAGACCCAGTCGCTCAGTGCAGCAGATCACGACTGCTGAAGTGCTGAGCAGCCTCCGGCTGCTCCGTGCACTCGTTTTACACCCCAAGAACTTCCAGAAACACTCATCTAACATACCTAAGCAAGAAACACACACAAAAACACCACACACAAGCCCACACGACCTCATGTGCTCGGATGAACCCGAGCATCGGAAACCCTAGAAAACGCAGAAGTGAAATCGAGCAAGAAACGGTTCAAACAAGTTTATCTACCTACTAGAAGTAAGTATTCACGATTATAACCAAGATTTGATGGTGAAAACGCAACAAACGTGATGGATTTTTGGTGCCAGATCGAGAGAAAAATGGGGAAGAAGGTGAAGAAGTGAAGGAAGGAGGAGTGAAGATAATGAAGAAATGGCAGGGAAAAGGGGTTTTTATACCCATCCCAAGTTTGCAAATTGTCACATTTGGTCCCTGCACTTAGCCCCCGAGTTCCCAAATTTGTTTCGGTTGAAAACGACGTAAATACGCGCGCTATATTAATTATAGGGAAGTATTTAATGTTGTTTGTATCCTGAACATGTTGTGATGAGTGATGTTTATATTATATAGCATAATGTAATTAATGATGTCGTCGGTGCTATTCATAAGCGTTTTAAGTGGTACGAATACAAACAATGATACACCACTGAAAAAAAGAAAATAAATCAAGTATGATATCCACCCGAATGGCTTAGAAGTGTGTGTGGGATGATTGTTCTAAGAATAGTTAATGAAATTCACATTAAATGACGGACCTTGCGGTGACGAATGTCACATTTAGGGCCTCACCTGAGCTAATGACGAAGGCTCTTCCCTTGACTCCATTACTATTGTTGCCACCATTATTGCCATTCCCTTTGTTGTTGTTGTTGTCGTTATTATTGTTGCCATTGTTGTTGTTACCATTACCATTTCTCCTCAGATGAGGATAGTTGCACTTGTAATGACCTTCCTTTCCACATTCAAAACAAACTTTGGGAGTTTCTTGAGGTTGCTGCGGCTTCTTCATCAGTTCACCACGGCGGTCCTTAGCTGCGTGACCAATTTTACCACAACGCTGGCATTTGAAAGTGTCACACCTTCCCACGTGATGGTAGTTACACCGGTTGGACTTGGGGGTGTTTGCCGCCATAACCACTGGGTCCTTGATTACTGGGAGTCTTCTGGTTGAAACTCCGATTATTGTCGAACCTCCGTTGCTGTTGCTGAATTGGCTGCTGTGGTTGAGATTGAGGTTGACTGCAGGACAATGAGGCTTTGTTGTTGGAACCATCCCACTTTTCTCTTGTTGTCGGGCATGCTCGGCACAGCGCCCCGCTTGGGTAGACGTCCCTGCTCCACCGCTTGATCAGTCAGCTTATGAGCTAACAGGATGGCTTGCTGAATAGTAGCGGGGTTGGAAGCAGTCACCGTGCTTTGGATTTCAGGCACCAATCCCCGGACATAGTGTTTGAACCTTTTGTGCATTTCATTCACCATCCCCGGGCATAAAGTGGCTAGTTCGTGGGTTCGGGTGGTGTAGGCCTCGATTTCAGAGCCTTGCATCTTGAGCTGCCAGAACTCCATTCCTAGCTTTTGTACTTCGTTGCAAAGACTGTACTCCTTAGTCATGATTTCCTTGAATTCAGCCAAAGGAAGATAATTGGCCATAGCCTGGCCTAGCATTTGGACCTGAGCGTTCCACCAAGAAAGAGCCGCACCTTCCAGAGTCCCGGTGGCGTACTTTACCTGATCAGCAGGGGGGCAGTTGCATTTGGCGAAGACTGACTAAGTCTTCTCGAACCACCGCACCAATCCTACAGCTCCCTCTGTCCCACTGTATGTATGTGGTTTACAATCCATAAAGGACTTGTAGGTACACAATGGTTGTCCTGTTTTGACACAACAAACATTGGTCAGATATCCTATACGGTTAACTAGGATAATTGGTTTAACTTCCCGTTGTCATTTACCTATTGGCTTTCCTGGCTGGGCAGCAGCCACTACTGTCTGAACGTGCTCATTTATTAGGGCAGCTAACTCCGCAGGCATCATATTTATGGCACCGCCTCCACGGCCTCCTGCGCCACGCCCACGTCCACGCCCACGTCCACGTCCACATCCACCGAGGTCCATATTCCACTTTAAATTCACAAATACAATAATGAGTAATATCCAACATGTTCAGTCATGATCAACTAAGCATCCATACAACTCAATTAACACATTCTATCACATCAAACATTATCAACAATCATTCTAACATGATCATAAAATCACAAGCATGCCCAATTCATCATATCCAATGTTCTACGAAAATAAAGTTTCCCTTTCCGGAAAGTAACACCCCAAAAGTGATCTAGCATCCAATTGAATCATAATTTCATCAATTTCATACCCAATCAAGTTCATAACATTCATTCTAACATGCTAATCATCACCAAATCATCAAACTTTCCAAACATTATTCACAAAAGTTTCTACTTTTAGTAAGTCACGATCAACGTCTCAATTTCATGGATTTTTTTGCACAATTCAATTAAACTAACATCCAAGCACTGTATCTAACATCATAACATCATCAAATCATGAATTCCAAGAAGAAAAAGTTTCCTCTTATGGCAATGTATGAACTAGATGATCAATCCATATATTTGTTGCATAATCAACATGATCTAGCATTCATACAACCTTACTAACATCATATCAACAACTAACAATCATAAATTTCATGTTTTCATCGCTAATTTTCGGATTAGGGTTCATCTACATCAAAAACTATGAACAACCAATCAAAACTAACATCTAGATGTGTAGAAATCAACAATTGGAATTGTAAAACACGTTGTAATCACTTGAATCACTAAAAATCTGAATGTTTATGTGTGTTGAAGCTTGAATTCGCAATGTGGAGGTGTGGAGATAGGGTTTGCGGCCGAAAATTGGGTTTGGGGGGAATTAGGGTTGTATTTTAGGTAAGTTTTGTTAAAAGATAATTACAACCTAAACCCCTTGATTTTTATTTTATAGAAACCAATCTTTTTGACACTTTTTAAATAATTTTAACTACCAACTACAAGTATTATTAATCAGTAATCATAATCTTAAACATTTACAATAAGTCATACAACACATGAAATATATATATAACACGTTGTCACGTTATCGCGTAAAATTTACAAAATAAATATTTAAAATTCTATAAATTCACGAATCACATAATCACAACTAATAATCAACATTATTAATTAGATTATTATTGTTTATCATAGATTAGTATTATTAAGTCGCCAACATTCAACGACAACTAATTTGTATTCACGACACGTGTATGCAAAACTTATCGGAACTAACAGAATTTGGTAACGGAAAATTGCTATATATATATATATACATATATATATGGACACACACATATGCATAGAAAACGAAACAAACAACACATAGATTGTTGTATTAAAGCAATACAACACAAAAATAACATAGTAAAGAAAGTGTTGCTTATATGTTGTTTAATATTTTGACATAATGCACCTCATAAATAACACGAGACCTTATTGTTTTTACATAAAATAACATAGTACATGTTACTTAAAACAGCACAAAACTATGCTATTTGACAAAAACTGCACAAAATAGTGTTGTTTAATGCAAAACAACACAAATCTGTGATGTTTTCATGTAATATAACGCAATTTTTTGCTGTTATCATGAAATTCATCATAAAACTATGTTGTTTGACGTAAAATAGCACAAAATTGTGTTGTTTTTATGAAATACAACACAATTTTGCGCTGTTTTATGAAATACAACACAAAAATATTAAAATGTCGCACAATTTCAAGTAATTTGATTGTTTTTATAAAAAATATAGCAATATTATACTCAATTTAAACATGAAAAAATGCTTAATTTTATGGTGTAATTTATTTAAAATATAATGTCGTATGAAAAAAGTTATTAGCGTTTAAAAAAATGGGGGAAAATTTTAAAAAGTCAATAATTGTGGGTAATATTATAAAATACCAAACTACCCTTGCTTACTTATTTTTTCTATACTTTGATCGTATCCATTAATTAGATAATTAGAATGCTAAGATTACTTATTAGTATTCTTAGGAGAAACTTATGTTTTACAGGAACCTCCCTATATATAAATATATATATATATATATATATATATATATATATATACATACTAGTAGGGACCCGCGCGATGCGGCGGCGACAATAATTTATATCTGGTATTCGTTTTGTTGTTAGTTTATCAATCCTCTCATGATATATCATTTTATACATCTGTTACTTTTCTTATGGGTAGTATAAATGAAGTTGTATAAAACTCAACTTGACTGAGTCTAAGGTAACTCACACACATCTGTTTTCTTATATTTATTTTTTGCAAAACCACACATGTCATGAAACTTGGACAGTAAAAAGTAACCAATCTAGCTTAACAAATAATTTATCACCTTTGAGCTAATAATCTTTTGAAGAAAAATTGCCTAAAAAGACTTTTAAGAACATATCTCTATTGAGAATAATCTTATGGTCATTTTACGCCTATTTTAATTACTTTAACTTAGAAAATAAGGACAAACAGAGTCTATATCAAATTTAATAATATGCAGCACTTAAATCATGGATATCAAAAAATCAATACGATGCAGATTAGCAAATAATAAAGTCGTAATGTATGCAAGTTTAACGTTTCGGAAATATAAGTTTTAAAGAAAAGTAGACTAATTATGTATGGATATTAAATCTGTGAAAAATTAGATTGAAATGTACACATCTCATAATATTAAATAAACAAACAAACATGAGTGTATTACAACAGAATTTAACTATGAGCATACATATGCTGCATAACCTTGTTCAATTGCTTTGCCTACTGCAACCTCTTGCTATGCTATTAGTTTTCATCTTGTGAGCACCTCTTCAGCTGCAACAATATCCAATCATCAACCTACACCACACAGGAGGTAATATACACAAAGAAGATAATACAAGTACATACATGTATCAAAATAAAAATTGCATATGGAGGATCATTGATCGAAGGCTAAGAAAATAAGAAACTATAACATGTAAAATAATAGA
>BJCO01414119.1:0-10135 GCA_018326465.1 Flaveria floridana | reverse complement strand
GAATGTGTTTGTAAGAATAATGGTATGATGGGTGAGGGTAAAAGGGTAATTTAGACGAGAGGGAATTAAGGCTTTAGTTGATGCTTTTTGCCATGTAACTTTATCATATTCTTGACTTTGGTATATTTAGCTTTTGATGGAGGGAGAATTAAGTTTAAATTATTATAACATACAAACCCAGAATGCAGATTATGCATGATATTATACAATACAAACTTATATAGACGATATTTTACACTACAAACTTATAGTATACGATATTAAACAATACAAAGTTATAATACATGATATTATACGGTACAAACTTATAATACAGATAGGAAATAGAAAATAAGACAGGTGACCAAACATGTCTGTGGCAACAAGTATCAAGTCATGTGTTTAAAGACCAATTTACCGTTTTGTTTGAAAAATGTAAAAACTTTAGATAATGTTTCTTTGATATTAAAAAGATATTGTTCTTTCACATTGGTTTGGAAAGGATCAGATTCTTGACTCCATACATGACCTAAAGTCGTGATCTAGAAGAGAATGATTCGAATGCTATTGAAGTCCAACAAGTTGTGCATCTAAATGAGCAACACGGGCTTATCAAGTCGGTACAATTGTACAATCTGAATATAACTACGTAAGAAATCGTAGGGTTGTAACCAAGCTCGGGTTGCAACTTATATGTGCAGGTCAAGAAATGCCAAGTCATGTTGGATCGACCTGTCAACGCTTTCGTCCTTTCATGTATCTTAAATGAGTATAAAAATCTGTATTATTTAAATAATAAGATGCTTGCTTTTATATGAAAAAATATTTAAAACATTATAACATCAAAGTACATTTAATAATAAAAAAAAAACTTCTGACCCGTTTGAACCATTTCATTTTCAGTTAACTTCTTATGGTTGACTAATACTCGAGTATTATAAACGTCGATCAAACAAACTTTTTTACAAGTAGAAATTGGCACTACAAATACAAGAATACTTGAACCTGCAAGGCGATAAATTGTAAAATACGAGAAATGGGTCTTACATTCGGGTTTGAAATGAAACAGTAGTTCCTTTAAATTACACAACAGTCAAATTTACATGTTACAAAACCGAAACCAGACATAATGTGACTACAGCTACTGCTGAAGAATCAATCAATTGAATGGAAATATTTCTTTTTCTTTTAAACGGACCAAAAGAATGGCTACTTCACGGACGAATGGACTCGAAACAATCAAACCATAAAATGATGATGGATGAATAACATTACCTGGTTATGTCTTTGCACCGAAAACCAGATAATGTTAATCACAAACAATTTGAAAGAAACCCGATATCTTTTTCTACACGTCGTATTTCTTTGGTTGTCGCCAGTTGGCCAAACTTCTCGATAAAGTACCGAGAATCGAGATTTTGCTTTGGGCTCTTCTTCCATATAAACGCTTGGCTGCCAGATCTGAAAACTTCTTACCCTTCTCCATTGTTCGGTCAATCTGATAATTTAAAAAAATTAGTTGTGGACAAAATCTATCTATAATAGGACTGTGCACTGGTTCATGATGGGACTGGATCAGTAACCGCAGACAAAGAATAATCAAGATCAGAAACCAGACTAGGTATTGGTGTGTCGGTTCAATAGAAAACCCACTTTATAGTCTATACTTTATTAATCCATATGGCCTATTGACTTGTTTCAATACTATAATAATATTTTATAACTAAACAGGTCAACGGGTTGATCATACAAGTATCTTTTATATTTACTTAACTAAAGAACAATAAAATCACAGGTCAAATAGGTTAAAAGAAATCACATTGTACATTGTTAGTGCATTGAAATAAAAAGTAACAGAATGATAACCAGATAACTGGTTTTAGTTGTATTATTTTATGTATATGAGATGTGATTTTATAAGTTGGTTCTGATATAAATGCCTAATACATCCCGAGATTTCTATACAATTTGTACGGAAACATAGTTCTTTAGAAAAGAACTATAAAATTAAGAGGGTCAACAGGTCAAAGGGATTAAAAATATACGAATGTTAGAAACAAGATGTATAACAATCAAACAGGTCAAATGGGTATCATGTATTAAATTAGGGGTAAGAAACAGTTAAGTCTGCATTGTTTAAGGAAACTCGTTTAGTCTGGTTTGGGCCGGTCTTTTTCAGTTTTAGACCGGGCCAGATGACTGGAAGTTCTCATTAGGTTAGACCAAATACAGGACCAAAAACTATACACTTGAGCCGCTGGTTCAGTCCGTCTAGACCGGTTTTGCACACCCTTAATCTATGCTATGAATATTTTGCAACTTCACTAATGGGCAAATTAGTAATTTTGGAGTGTAAGTTGGCCAAGAAACATCATTTTCATTTGGACAAAGGTAGTTATAGTAATGAGGATGGATTTACATGGATGTGACTGCTTAAGTGTTTAAATAAATCTAAATAACTATACTGGACCATAATAAATCTCACCTTGTGTATTTTCCCATTCCTTAAATGGTACCGGATACCAGACCAATTGATAGACTGAGAAAAATGTGAACGGATTGCTGAAATCGGGTATAGAAAGTTATCCACCACCATTGCAACAAAGACCTGCTCATAGTCAGTTTGACTGGATTAACACAAATGAGGCTCTTGTTTGACCTTCTTAGGGTAAGAAAAGAAAAAAGAATAATCCACTTTAATAATAAATAAAGAGTTTACAAAAGATTAAATGACTTTATAGGGCCAATAAAAGCGAGAGGTAGCCTTTTGACCCATTTATATGCGACGCCGTATCAGTTTGGGTTGTGTTTATCTAAAAAGGGTCCAAATTAAGAGACGATGTTCATCTTTTTCCTTTAGGACTACTCAAGCACTTATTCGGGTTCATTTATACCATTTTAGCCAAAACAAGTCAGATGATGAAATGGTGTCAACATGTTATAGGTTAAAATTGGTGTTTTTCCAAAAAAGAATTAAGTGCATTCTGTCATTGTGTGTTTTTGTTCAAAATCAGTATAAAGAAATTTACAAAATCTGGGTTGTCTTGATGAAAAAAGTTCAATACTTGGATGGACTCTACATACATTATCCTTTGAAAAATTATAGCTAAAAGGGGTATGTGTCGACCCCACCTATTCGTTTCATCACATGAAAAAGCAACACATTTCAACCCAAACCCATTTTGGCACCACATCCCATCCCGACAATAAGTTATGACAACTTACCAGGCACCAATTATAAGCACTAAGCGAGAGCGAAGGTGCCTCGGGAGACAACATGTTGCATAGCCGAACTTCTATTCTTGTTAAATTCCACATTGAAAGAAGTTCAATGGCAGTGCATATGACGAGACAACCAACAAGTCTCAACCCTAACAAAAGTACAGAACATTAAAAAAATCAATAACATAGAATGTAAATGTGTGTAAACCTTTATAAAATATGAACACATGCAGAATAGTGACACCCACAAGCAATATATTATTGTCACTTGTGTAAGATAAAAAGAAAAGTCAGAAGTGCTACTTTAATCTGATTTAAAGGTCGCAATTTCAAGACATGTATTTATGAGAGGGATGATTTAGGTTAGGTTTTATTTCTAATAAATCAAACAAGTAAACTTAAATTGTGACTTATAGCGAGATGACTCAAACAGGCCATAAGACGCTGAAAATGTTTTTAATCTATAGCACGTGCTGAATCCTTTTAATCAAGAAAATAGATTGTTACGTAAGTATTATAGCCTTTTTATAATCATATACGACACTTTTTTAACATTTAAAAGGATTAAAAAAATCAGATAAAAGTCTTTACTTATGAATTGGACGATTCAGGATCTCAGGTTATGTTCTATCTCTAACAGGAAATGGGTAAAAGAAAAACAACTTAAAAGGAAACAGGTCAATGGGCAGAAAAAATGTACAGTGTTAAAAGCATCCTAAGTCGTTTTATTCAATAAAACTAGATTATTAAATTGTTACTGAAGTAATAAAATCAGTGTAATAAAATCTAACACACCATTTATTTATAAGAAAAAAAGCAATCAGACAAAAGCATTTCCAATGAACCTAGCACAACTTATTTTGACAATACCTAGAAATCTAGAATAACCCATTCAGACCTGAACTTGTTTGAACTGTTAAGCAACCTGCCTCACCACCCATTTTCCCACCTCAATTTTGAATTTATAAGAAAAAGGAAAAAAAAAACTTGAACTTCAGAGCAGTTTAACTAAGCTCGATCCATTTCAACCTTACCGAAAATTACCATCGAAACTGACCCTGTTGAACTGTTACCCAACCCACCCATTTTCCCGCCTCAAATCTGTATTTGTAAAGAGTGAAATCGCAAACAAAAGCAGTTCAGGTGAATCTAGCACAAACCCAGACCATACTCAAATTACCCACTTTGATCTGAACCCGCTGACATATTGACCAACCCACCTGGCCCGCCCATTTTCCCACTCAAATCTGTATTTAATATGAAAAAACAGGCAGTCATTTAAGGTCAATCTAGCACAACCCATTTTGGCATGTTAACCAACATGTCTGACCCGTGCATTTTGCAAACTCAAATCCATTACGTAAAGCATAAGAAAAAAGGAACTAACCGGTAGGATTGAGAACATGTTCTTTGGCTAAATCATACTTGAAATGAAATCTTAGTGCTGCTGCGACATGAAACATAGCCATGATATATGGGGATACAAATCCCCAGGAAAGGTAGCAGTGCACAGTAAATAAAGCCCGGTTCATTATCCAGTTTACATATGTCGTGTAGGACTCCAAGACGAATGTTTGTTTCCTCAAATAATTCCAGTACCTATACAACATATATAAGAAGAAAAAGTTTTATTACTTGGGGTTGGTCTTAAAATATTATTCGCACATGTGGCGGAGTCAATCCTTTATTTCCCGAAAAACATTTCAAACCGGTGGAATCAAGTGAAATTAGATAAAAAGGAAACGAATCAAAAGTTGCACAAAGTGTTTTTTAAATCTTATAACCTCCTAAATCATTTCATTCATAAATCAAAACATAATTGAAATAATACTATCTTTGTAATAGTATCGGACACGCTATTTATACTTCTTTACAGTAATATTAAGGAAAAAAAGTGTTTCTAGTTAATCCAGCCTGACTTGTACTAAAAATTTCCCCTTTGTGACCCAACCCACCAGATCAGCCCATATTGCCAAACAGATTATATTCAGACCGTGAAAAGGTAAGATCACTAGCAAGAGGATGAGGGAAAACTGCAACCGGCGGCGATGTGATGAGCCTCTTATGAGCACCTGAAGAAAAGAAACGAATTGAACAGCTGAGAGTAGGTCCTCCAGAAAAAAATAATAAGAGAAGTACAAATATATTGTTATCCTGGAATGCTTATGCTTCAAACATGCCACTATCGGAGAGACATATAGTGCCAATATCATGATATGGAATACCAATGATAATAGCAAACTAGCATAGGATCATTGTGTAATGTTATATGGTGCAAGACATACATAGAAATATAGAATACAGCCACAACATAACACAAATATTGCTCAAAAATCTTAATAGGAAAATAAACAATAACTACATAAACAAAGAATAAATAAATAATATATGATTACCGGCTATAGCGGCAAGAGTCATGTCATCAGAGTAACCACCATCAGAAAGTTGAGTTACAACACCATGTTTGTCAGTTCTGAAATCATCCGCATGCATCTGCAAATAAGAAAAAAGGTTCCTATAGATAAATAAATAAATACAACTTTAATGTCAACTTGTCAAGTCAAACTGAGATAAAAGTTTCTTGCCATCATGCAGCCTCCCCAAAGAAAAAACGTCCTTCCACCAGTTGCAAATCCCATTGAACATGGCTGCAAAGAGAATGATGTTAGTCGAATAAACAAAAACTTATAACTTTAAAAGGCCTCAAGAAAAACAAAGCAGTCTGTTTCTTCAATAATTTAAAAGGGCCTCAAGAATAATGTGTCGAATATGCATAAATTCTGTTTTTTTCAATAATAATATGTTTTTGAATGTTATGATCAGAAGGTTTTATGCATTATAATACACTTTGAGTTGCTTTTATTGGCTAGGCCCATTTGACCTGTTTCATCTGTAACCATTAAATATGGACCATAACTCGAATAACCAGTTTATAAGTTAATGGGTCAAGATTGCTGCTTTCTGGTAATTAGAAAATACAAGGCATAAAAAGGAGCCATATTCCTTTGATGTGTTGTACCATGTGATACTCATAAATGCAGTAACTTCCCAAACTTCCAGAAGGTAAATCAAGCGGGTAACCAGTTTGAATAAATATCTGCATAAATTAAAAAGAATCCAATTTATACAAGTAGCAGAACTTTGAAAACAAAAGAAAACGAACAAAATTAAAGAACTAAGTACCATCTATCAGTAGATGGGAGGAATGTGCATCAGCATGATTATACCTCAGGATTCTTTATCATCTCTGCAGTTAGGGCTCCAATTGACCCGGGATGCAGCCTAACATCATCATCCAGAAACAACACATATTTGCTATCTTTATGCATTTTTTCCACACCAACCTGGCAATTCATAGTACAAAATAAGATGAAACATTAAACCGTAATATGCTGAGTTAAAGTAAAAGTTTAAAAGAACATTTAGTCATTTGTTAGTCATATTTGGTTTGTGTATTGTGGGATTAAGAGGTCCAAAATCTTTAAGCAATTCATAGTATTTTTATTCTACTCTCAAAACTTCAAAAATAAATAAATTGGACCCATTTATTAACCTTTTATAAGTTCTATGGGTTAATGTGGCGTGATAAGTCAAACTTATAAACCTGTAAAAGGGCCAGCAACAGCTAAGAACATGGTTTATTCAAGCAGACTAGGCTTATGTAACTTCAATATTGAAAAAAAGGTGCAAAGAAAAAGAAAAAAGATCATCTAAGGGGATTTGCAGCATACCAACTGATTATGAATTTTTTGACTACAAGTTGTGGATGGGCCCGCGACAATTATTCTTGCATCAACATCGTCCTGCATAGATGCAAATTAGTAAGAGGATAAAAACCAAACAAGAACTCGCATATAGTTAAAATTAGCATACTTTCAGTGCAATTTTTTTAGAAATAGAAGTTAGAATCGACTGAGAATCCCATAAAGCAAGAAGAATAAAAAAAATGCTAGTCGTGCTAAATATTTAAATACCTTGAAATCTAGAAGTAAACGAGATACAGCATGATAAGCTGGATCTTCAGTACTATCCACAACAAATAGGAACTCCAGTGGACCACCATATAGAGAAGTTAACTGCATGCAGTAATCCATATTATTAACTGTCATAAGTACAAGTAAACAAGCATATATGATTAAACTAGAAGAAAATATGTCAAACTTTAAAGTAAAAAGTCCCAGAAAACTTATCCCCTAGACTCCTAGAGAGACGCACATGTTTGAGATATAGGGTTTGACGAATACTAATTATATCAAAATGTCTCATAATAATGAAAATTAAGATATCAATATTACTAATGTTTTACAATGATTGTCATGGGTGATGGGTAAATGATAACCATAAGTGAACCTTTGCGAAAAAAGATGTGGAACTTATTTCTGGACATACCAAATAAATAAAACATTGCATTTATTTTGAAAAAATGTGGGTAAAATTTGGTTATTAAATCAGAAGAGGCATTTTCATATAAGCATGTGATCCTCAGAATTGAATTTGATCTTAGTGTACTTTATATGTGTGGAACGTAGACATAAAGAACTTGCATTCTTATATAGAATAATTACATTTATGGATTTGTATGGTACCTGGGTTCTCCAGTTGTGCAGATTGTGTTCTCCAAAACCTTTCAAGGGCATTACAACAGTGACACCTGGCAATTTGACCTGGTTCGAATGTTCGAGGTCATGAATATCATGACTAAGAAATGCAAAGGGATTGCCATCTTTCATACTTTTTTTCATCTGTCTTATTTCTCTGTTTCTGCAAGAGATGAAAAGATGTTTAGTTAAGTTTTATATGAGGTTTTACTAAAATAGTAGATACACAGCAGAGGTTTTGTAGCAAATGCCAAATAAATGATAAGTGATAGGTTATAGATATCAATTTGATACCTCACATAAGCTGCACCCGCCCATCCAGCCGCCAGAAGTAAGCATATTACATATCCCTGTAGCATGAATATATCCTCATATCAGAGAACACTATGCTAGTTTGATAAAAGGGCATTATCCTTGAATACGTTTATTAAGGAACTTTTAAAATTCAATATTACATAAAAATTGCCCTGTATAATATAATCTAATAACCTACAAACAAAAGAGATACTCCTCCAATAAAAAACCTTCACCATCCTATGCTTGGTTTTAAAAAGCGTTAGGCGCTCCGAGACGTTTAGTCTAAAAATCCGAGGCGCTATGTCTGAGGAATGAGGTGAGAGCCTCACGTATGCGAGGTGTTGTTCTATGTACGACAAAATAACCCATATATACAACCAAAAGTTGCATTTGTTTAAACTTTTTACATTTTGGCTTTTTTAACCATGTAAACAATTCATAATCTCATCATCCCTTTGGTTATATCTACGTATCATCCTTTTACAGACCCCACTCTTGACCAATGTTGACCAAAATTGACCTAGATGTGCATGAGGCGCCGCTTCAAAGCCCTAAGGCGTTTTCCTGATTGCCTCTAGAGCCTCACGCCTTAAGCGCGCCGCAGGCGCTATTTTTAAAACCAAGATCCTATGGGCTATGGCTAACAACTAGTTTCAAAATAAATGTGAAAACTTTAGCCAATTTCCCATTACTACGTGTACTATGTGTGTTTACTATGATACTAAATACAGTTATTCAGCCCAAAGGAAACCCCAAGCCTTGGCTTATTATTCTTATAAAGGTGATCAAGGGTACTCATGACATGTAAATAAGGGGAGGTCATGGATTCAAGCTTCACTCTGAGCAAAATACTAAGAGTGATAACGGATAGGTGAGCCTGATTTTTAACACCTATCCTCCGAAGCAGGGTCGCACATTTGCCGTTCAAAAAACAAAAACTATGCACACCTTTCTTTATTCCAAGTACTACACTTGGGATCCGTGTATAACAAATCATCAACTGTGGTTGCATTTTCTAACATATCATTTAGGTCGACTTCAACAAATCAATAAACAATTAAAAAAAAACTACTTCCAGTCGTAGCATTCTATACATTTACTCAGTCTCAGATGGGTATATATTTATAATCTTACACAACTGTATATCCAATAAAAGACAAAAGGTCATGCAAGAACTCAAGAAAAGGTTCAAGACGAGTTTGTCCAATGTTGTGCAATGTTATTGTTTGCACACTTGCACAATAACAACCATCCACAATTCTTGTGCGGTTGTTTATACACAAAGACATGAACAAACTCCACTCTAACCAATATCCCATATTACTCATATATCTACAATACAAAAAGAATCTGTCAGGCCGTTGTTTCTCTTTCACAAAAGCAATAGAGGATAATAATTTATAATTTAGGCATCAAAAACAAGTCAAATTAGCAGAAAGTTCACTCCCTTTGTTCAAGTAAAAAATAATAATAATAAAGATGAATCGTTTCACTTCAAGGTCTAGTGAAGTAACATTTAAAACCTAGATTCATAAATTAAACCTCTCTACTACTATTCAACCACTCCAAAAACCCTTCAACAAAAACCACAAAACACAAAAACGATAGTGTTATCCAAAACACACTCCAAATCAGTCATTGACTTTAAAAAACCACCAGATTACTAAAACTCAAATCGCCACAAAATTGAACCGTCACAATCCAAAATCAACTCAAACAACACCTAACTTCAAGTCAAATCCAACTTCCGTAACCAATTAGGGCACTAAACCATCACATCTCATCAACCACAAAAAGCACAATCATCCTACGCATTACACAACAGCATAATCCAATCCAATTCAATTCAATTCAATTCAACCTAACAACCACCAGATCCATAACCAAACAAGAACAAAACCCTAGAAACCAGCGTGAGAAGGCCGTCAAACCTGGATCTGAACAAACACAGCGAACGGAGTGCACAGAGCTCTGCTGACGGAGAACAAGAGCGAATCTAACGAGTCCAAGGCCGACGTGATGTCCATGGTGGATACTGT
>BJCO01414026.1:0-27273 GCA_018326465.1 Flaveria floridana | reverse complement strand
TTACACCTCAAGAACATCAAATAACACTTACTTGTAGCTCTTGATGAGATGAAGAATGATTTCTAGGGTTCAATTTCGGATCTTGCACTTGAATCACCAGCAATTTGAGAAATGAGATGACAAAAACCCTCTTCTCCTCTTCTCTTGTGTGAAACGTGAGTGAGTAAGACAATGCTCACCAATGTATGGCAAGCCATACATATTCATGTGTGAGTTTCATCAATTGGCAAGATCCACCCCTCTAGTATCATTTTTCATTTCTTCACCACTTAACTAACTAGCAAAGTTTTCTAGTTAAATCTTACATATTTAACCTTTAGCATATTTTACAATATTAGGTTTTAACACATGATACATTAATTGTATTTTAATTACATAATACGAAATTCGGGTCGTTACATTCCTAAACAAGCTTTCCTTTCTTCAACACTTGAACCATACGATAAGGTCTAAATATGAAGCCTTCTTTGACTCCTGTATTAACATTGTTTGCATAATGTGTGCTTGCAGGAATATAGTAACAATCTTTTGCCATGTGGTTATGCAAGCCACAGATTATACATTCAATGTTAACTTTGATGGGGCATGAGGGCTGCTATTTCTTGCATTTCTTGTCTTCTTCAAGAGCCTTCCCCTTTCATTTCTGATTCTTCAGTTGGACAGGAGTACTGGTACTATACTCCTTTTCTGAATTAGAGTTTCCAGCCACTTGGAATCCAGCTGAGATGAAAATACCCTTTTTCCTAGGGTCTATTTTCATCTTAGACTCAGCCACCTTCTTAGCAGTTTTCCTAACTGCCCTGATTTTGTTCTTTCTGTCTTTGGTGGTTAAAGGTTCATCCTCAGCTATGTGGATGAGGTTTTCTACCTTATCCTTCACTATGGTAGTCACCACTATTACACCATTCTTCTTCTCAAAGGGGAGTGGATCAGTAGTTGGAACCTTTTGCTCATCAGTTCCACACCTTGGCTGTCTTATAGACACATAAGAATATGGTGGAGCAGTTTCATTGGTTCCCAATTAACTCTTGTTTTGATAGCATACCTTTGAGTGGGAGGATGATGCAAGAATGGTGTTAAAGTTATGCTCTTGAATAGCATACTTCTCTGCTTTAGCCTCAGCTATTACTAGCTGGGCTTGAGCCTCAGTCCAATTAGAAACCAATTCTTTTATTTGAGCCTTGTGGTTTGAGTGTTCATGTTTTAAAGAAGATACAGTTTTCTCTAACTCATAAATTTTAAATTTATAGTCAGATTCTGCTCTCTTAAAATCAGATTATATTATGTTTAAGGACTCAATATCAGACTTGATCTCCCTATTATAGTCTTGATACATTTTAACCTTAGCTATACAGGCTGGAGTACAGAGATGTTCATATACCTTGGTATCATCGGATCCAGCCATAAGAGCTTGAGCAGAGGTCACATATTGCACCATGAAGCTCCAATCAACTTCTTGAGCAACAGCTGTAGTTTGCTGTTCAGTTGGGTTGGTTGCAGCCTTTAGGGTAGCATGATGTTGGGAGGCTTGAGCTACTCCAGGATTAGATCTAGGAGCTTTGCATTCCCTTGCAAAATAACCAGTTCGGTTACAGTTGTAACACTTAGCTTTTGACTTATCAAACCTAAACTTGTTGTTAGTTGGGCTCTGGGGAAATTGCCTTCCAGTTCTCTTAAAGAACTTCTTTGCTTTGTAGGCTAAAAGAACCATATGTTGGACAATGTCCATGTATTCTACATAGTCTAGGCTAAAACACTCTAGATCATCAAAACAGAATTGAAAATCACCAGAATGTTTATTTCCTGAAACAAAAGCGCAACTATCCTGAAAAGGACTTTATTAAGCTTGTTGACACCTTGGTGTCTCAGGAAATGTCATGTAAGGCACAGAGGAGTATGATGGCTGTTGAATATATTTCAGGTACATCTAGGGCCGGGGAGTTCTTGACCCTTTAGCAATATATAGAGCATTACTGACAGGAAAGTTTAAGATTCTATTCATCTGATGGCCCTTTTGAGTCTTCATCTCCATACGATATCCATCAAGGAACCCATATAGTTCAGTCATGGTGAGTGTGTTTAGATTCTCAGTTCTCTTAATAGAAACACAATAGAAAGTCCATTCATGAGGAAGTGCACTCATGAACTTACTTACTATGTCTCTCTTCTTAAGAGTCACTCTCATGGAGTGAAGAGATGTTATTAAGTCCATGTATATGAAATATTATTGGCTTAAGGTCTCACTAATAATATAAGTGAAGTTTTCAAACTTCTACTTCAGTACATCTTTCTTGGACTCTTTGGATTCAGAGGAACCGGAGTTCATCAATGTCAAAGCATCAAAGAGTTCTTTGGTTGTTTTGCAGTCTTCAAAGCCCACTATTATGGAGTTTGGTATGGTTATGAGCAGAACATTGATTGCCTTGCTATCGATGTCCATTCTTTGAAGTCTTTATCAGAGTAGTCTTTAACAACCTTTTCAATCATGGCACCATTACCAGTTAGTGATGCCACCTTTGGCTTATATGGACCATGAGTGAGAGACCTCCACATCTGGTTGTCTTGATATTTGATGAAACCTTTAATACGTTGACACTGGCTCCTAAAATTATCATGAGTAATAATAGGAGCCTTAGTCATGGTTCCCATCTCAGTTTCAGAGTATTTCTGGTTGAGGGCCATTTTGGTAGAACGGGTGAGTATGAAGAAACAAAGGTGATTTGGGATGTTTAGATCTCACAATCAATAACCTGGAAGCTCTGATACCAATTTCAGGATCGGTATTTGTCTCTCAACATAATATTTTCCTCACAAACTCACCAAGTCTCACTCGTTTGATGATGAAGAATCTCTAGCTAAGTAGATAGTATATACAAGTATCTTGAAAACTAATTTTATGTTCATGAACCTAGTATATTATCATCAACTTAGCTAGCGATTCTTCATCGTCAAACGAGTGAGACTTAGTGAGTTTGTGATGAAAATATTGTGTTGAGAGACAAACATCAATCATGCAATAATTGCAGATTGCAGGATTGGTGTTTGTCTCTTAACACAGTATTTTCTTCACAAACTCACTAAGTCTCACTCGTTTGATGATAAAGAATTTCTAGCTAAGTTGATGATAATATACTAAGTTAATGAACACAAGGATTGGTTTTCAAAATACTTGTATATATTACTTCTCAACTCAGTATTACAAGACTCTTACAAAACATACATAATGAGTTACATTGAGAAACTATATACTACTATCTACGGTCGGTTATACTTAGAAAACCAATTTGAACTTACATCTAAACAAATACTACATTACTAGTAGTAAGGTATCTAAGATAAAATACTATCCTAGATTAGGTAGTTATGACAGGTCCATGACTTAACTTTTGTTACCTACTAAAGTTGGTAATTATACTAACTGATAAAAGATGAACAGTGGAATAAGGTATGGTCAACTACATGGGCGTGGGAAAACGCCATGCAGTATATCAGACTTGTCAGTTAGACTATACTTATGTTCACTGGTCCATAGTTGATTCTTACGAAGGTAAACTAGCTTCGGAAGAATAAGTTCTTCCGAGGCCAATTATACTTCGGAAGAATCAACTTCTTCTGATTCTTTTGCAAGTCTTTAGTACTTTATTCTTTGAAAGGCCTTGCCTTGGATCTTCTAAATTGAGCACTTCGGAAGGATAACTACTTAGTCTTCGGAAGACTTAGTTTTCCTTCGGAAGCTCTTCATACTTTAGTCTTCGGAAGATCTTTAGTTTGTCTTCGGAAGGGTTGTTTATGCTTTGGAAGACTTTCTTCAGTTATACACAAATCCTTCTAAGTGTAGTTTTGGTTGCACAGCTTCATCTGATCCAACATCTTCATCATCATCGTTGTTCATTCTTCAAAGTTATACTTCTTTATCATATCGACACTATCATGATAATCGATTCCTACACGATTATTGTTCATAATCATTTTTTCCAGGTTATGAAGGAGTCGATATATACCATCAACAATATATTTAGAGTTCAAACCAACTGTGTTGATATTAAGGGCTTCGAGTGAAGAAATCAAAGGACCATTTACAATCTTGAAGTCGATCGAAGAACCGAATCAACGCCGGTTGCTTTCTACAATTTCATTTGTTAACATGCATTTATAAATGGAATACTAAATTTGAAACATACATAGGAGATAATTATGGAATTTGAAATTTTCTAGATAATTACTACAAAATAAGAATGTAGTAATGTGAGCTCCTTTAATTTCAGGTTAACGCCTCACTATTATCTAATCATATATTTAATCATTCCTAGTACTTTATGATTATTTAATTCCTTTTAGTTAAATTAAGTAAAAACAATTTATTTAGTCCTTAATATTATCGTAATCATTTAATTTTGTAAAATCTCCTAATTATTTTTAAGATTATCCTAACCTAATAACCCACCTTTCTCCCCCGACCCCGCTCACCCTCTCGGCCCTCTCTCTATTTCTACATATTCCCCATCTTCCCTTATCTTAACCGCAACCATGATCTTCTCGACTCTCTTCTCATCCCTCTCGAAACCCTATCTCCTGAATCCTCATTCTCTCTCAGCTAACCTCCCACCGAAGCCCCCTGTCTCATATTAACACCACAAATTAAGTCTCTATTAATTGAATATTATTCTCTCCTTTTAACCAATCAATCAAGATGATTGTCTGTCCATAAATCCTGCCCAAGAATCAAGCCATTGTAATTAATTTGTAATCATCTCTTGTATCTTTATACCACTATATATTGTGTTGTAAACAATGAGAATAATCATCGTTGATTTAATCAAATTATATATGGTATCAAGAGCATAAAGCTCCTCCGAGCAAACCACTTTTTGATCCTGCTTCTGTCCATTTTTTCTTCCCAAGCAGCCATGGCAGCAGCTAACCGATTGTTCACATAACAGCCGCAACCCATTTTCCCATCAAACTAACCTCCCAAAACTTGCCCTCATGGCGCACCCAAGTCACCGCCACCCTCATTGGCCTTGAACTTGATCACCACATTATCAGTTCCGAAACCATCCCTTCCAAAACCCTTCTGGATGGTGAAACAACAAACCAAACCCGAAATACTTTTGTTGATTTTGTCAAGTTCTAATGATCATAAGTGCCTTCCTTCGTAGTTGCTCTGACCAAATTCAACCTATTGTTTCCACCGCCAAAACAGCCCGCAAAGCTTGGGAACTTCTAAACTCAAGCTATGCAAGTCGCTCGTGTTCCCACATTATTTCCCTCAAATCTCGGTTAGCCAAAAACCCAAGAGGAAATCACTCCATTTCCGACTATTTACATGAAATGAAATCCCTCTTTGATGAGCTTGCTATTGCGCAAAGTCCCATGTCCGAAGAAGACCTTGTCGTCCATATCATGAACCAACTAGTGGATGACTACTCTAATCTAGTCGCCTCCTTTCGAACCTGTTACATAACAATCTCTTTTGCCGACCTCTTTGAAAAACTCTTTGATCATGAACGTACCTTAAAAGAAACTCTCCCTGAACCTCTCCTCACCACTGTGAACTACACTCAACAAAGTTCACCTCGTAACAACCAAAATCGTTAACCACCCTACCATGATAATCGCCCAACCCAAAACCCAAATCGACCAACAAATTGAAACCAATAGCCACCTCGAACTGCTAATACCAACACTAGCCCGACTCGTAACAATAACACCCATTTCTACTATTGTAACATTCCCGGACATGACACTAAAGATTGTCGCAAACTTAGCCAATTCCTACGAGACCACAATGTCTCGCCTCAACATAAAAAAACCCCGATGGTTAACTACACCACCCCTCACCCAACGGCTACAACCCCATCTTGGATGTGGGACACCGGTGCGTTAAACAACACCGTGAACAACAACCAACATTTTCCCGATCTTTCCGAATACGGAGGACCCGATGAGATCGTGCTAGGTGATGGTAAAACTCTTCCTATAACTCATATTGCTCAAACAACTATTCTAATAAACTCTCACCTCCTTCTTATAAATAACATTATAATTGCTCCTAATCTTCGAAATAATCTTATTTTTGTTTCCAAAGTTTGTCGTACTAATCGTATTTCCGTTAAATTTTTCCCCCATCATTTTTTGTCAAGGATCTGCGTACGGGGGTGCGTCTCATGCGGGAAGTGAACGTCAATGATGTCTACTATGGACCAATCTCCTTGTCTCCTCAAGTCAATAACACCTAAACGACCTCTCTTCTCATGTGGCACCACATACTTGGACATCCATCGCTTCAAGTGTTTAAGTCTTTAATTTCTAGATTAGGACTTCGTTTTAATAAGGTGACCCGTGAGTCTTTTCATTGTACTTCATTCTCACTAAATAAAAGCCATAAACTACCTTTTTGGCAAAAATTCGTTTGTTGCTAATCAACCATTACAACTTCTCTACTCCGACATATGGGGTCCCGTAAAAACGTCAATAGATGGCTTTAAATACTATGTCATTTTTGTGGACTACTTCTCCAAATACATTTGGTTATACCCAATCAAATGAAAATCCGATGTTAAAATTCTTTTTCCATTTTAAATCTCTTGTTGAAAAATTTTTAAAAACCAACATTGTTGCTTTATTCACTGATAATAGGGGTGAATATGTGTGTCTCTCACCATATCATGCCTCCCAAGGTATCTCCCATTACACGACACCACCTCACACACCAGAACAAAACGATATTGCCGAACAACGTCACCGACACATTGTTGAAACCAGCCTCGCATTACTCCACTACTCCTACTTACCACAACATTTTCGGTCTCGTGCTTTTCAAATCGCTACTCACCTCATAAACCGTTTACCTACACCCATTCTCCACAACAAATCACCCTATGGTGTGTTATTCAAAACCGTCCCTACCTATTTCAAACTTAAACCTTTTAGTTGCCTTTGTTATCCATGGCTAAAACCATATGCCACTTCAAAACTACAATCACGGTCCACATCATGCATCTTTCTTGGATAATCCTCCTCTAAGGCGGCATTCAAATGCTATGATCATCTTACTCAAAAACTTTATCGCTCTCGACATGTTCAATTCATTCCCTACATTTTTCCATCTCAAACCACCAACTCCAAACCTCTACATATGTCCTTTGACACCTTTTTAAACACAACACCCTCGATTCCCATTCCCTCCCCACCGCCCACATCTCCTGCCCAAACCCCTCAACCCACCGTTCACGCTTCCCACTCTCCCCAACCTACTTCATCACCCGAAGCCCAACAAACCAACCCACCTCACCAAACCTTCACGGCCCAGTATCAACTCCCTTACAACCTCACGGCCTATCTCTAACCTCCCCGGCCCATACACCACCCTCCACTTCCACCTTCTTCCCTCTCGGCCCAATGCCCGAGCCCACTAACCAGCCCACTCCACCAACCGGCTTCACCACCTCTACACCAATCAACTCACCCACCTCATAATACCATCAACCCGACTCTCACAACACCTAAACTCCACCTCCTCGTAGACAACCCAAACCCAAACCCAAATACTACAACCCTAACTATGTCAACTCCACCACCATTCATCTGTTACCCGTATCTCTTGAACCGTCCACCTCTACTCTAGCCTTGAATGATCCGGATTGAAATCACGCCATGGACCTTAAATATAATGCTCTCATCCAAAACAACACATGGGAACTTGTACCTCACACCACTCAAACTCCCATTGGTTGCAAATGGGTGTTCCAGATTAAACGCAAACCCGATGGCACTATCGATAAATACAAAGCACGTCTAGTGGCAAACGGGTTTCACAAACAATTTGGAAAAGACTACCATGAAACATTTATCCCAGTTACTAAACCCGTTACCATTCGCACCGTTCTCTCCATTGTTCTTTCAAAAGGGTGGCCTTTACGCCAACTTGATGTGAACAATGCAATTCTTCATTGAACCCTCCATGAAGTTGTATTTATGATCAAACCTCCCGGGTTCACAAACACGAAATTCCCCCATCACATTTGCAAACTAAAAAAATCCCTTTACGGTCTTAAACAAGCACCGCGTGCTTGGTAAATAGAACTAACCAACTTTCTCCTTAGTTTTGGTTTAAAAAAATGTCTCTCTGATTCCTCCCTCTTTGTCTATAACTCCAAGGATATCACTTGCTATCTCCTTGTGTATGTTGATGACATTGTCCTCATAGAAAATCATAATTCCTTCATGGATTCATTTGTTCAGGCCCTAGGCAACCAATTCTCCATCAAAGACTTAGGCCCTCTCTATCACTTCCTAGGAATCAAAGTCTTTCCTATGTGTCATGGTTTATTTCTTTCTCAACATCGCCACATTCAAGATGTTCTCACCACCTTTAAATTGGATGGTGCAAAAGAGGTTCTCACTCCTTTAAGTACGTCTGATCCGCTCTCTCCTAATGACTCCTCTCCTCCCGTTGACCCTACCCCTTACCGAAAACTACTTGGTACTCTACAGTACCTTACCTTCACCTGTCCAGAAATCTCTTTTGCCATCAATAAATTATCTCAATTCATGCACTCACCTAAACAATCATAATGGCAAGCTCTCAAAAGGGTACTCCGATACTTGAAAGGAACGGTACATCACGGGTTGTTCTTAAAACGCAACACCAACCTTAACTTGCAAGTGTTCTCGAACTCAGACTGGGGCGGCACTAGTGATGGAGGTTGGTCAACGACAGCATATCTTTTATACCTTGGGTCCATTATCATCTCTTGGAAATCTGCAAAACAAAAAACTGTCTCTAGATCCTTCGCCGAAGCCGAGTACAAAGCTCTTGCAAATGCCGCTGCCAAACTGTTATAGTTTAAGTATTTACTCCATGAACTGGGTTTACCACCTGTGAACACTCCCTCATTATAATGTGATAACACCGGGGCCACCTATGTATGTGCCAATCCAGTTTACCACTCACGCATGAAGCACATAGCCTTGGATTATGACTTTGTATGGGAACAAGTCAACTCTGGGCAACTTAAAGCTCTTCACGTCAGGTCAAAGAATCAACTTGCGGATGTCCTCACAAAACCGTTGCCACGGGAACGTTTCCTTCTTTTTCGGTCCAAGATTGGCGTCTCCAATGGATCCCCCATCTTGCGGGGGCGTATTAACACCACAAATTAAGTCTCCATTAATTGAATATTATTCTCTCCTTTTAACCAATCAATCAAGATGATTGACTGTCCATAAATCCTACCCAAGAATCAAGCCATTGTAATTAATTTGTAATCATTTCTTTTATCTTTGTACCACTATATATTGTGTTGTAAACAATGTGAATAATCATCCTTGATTCAATTAATTCTATATCCCGAAGTTATTCTCGCTCCGGCGGCCCAACTTTTGGCAATCGACGCATCTCAGACAACTGAGAAATGACAACCGTATAGTATGTTCCCTCCGTCGTTCACATGTGTTTGTTATGTTACGTTTTCGGGTTTGGGCTACTGTGATCGGATTGTTGTGAGTATAGACTGTATAGTTCACATGATGCTTTTTTTTGGGTAGTAGCTTGTGAAGGTGTGGTTGTTATGCGGGTCTCCGTATGATGTGTTCATTGTGTGTGTATGTACTCATATGTATTGTTCATCATGTGGGTGTTGGAGTTTCACAGATTCATGAATACGGTGTGTGTATCGATTACATAATCACATAAATTTATATATATGCATGGGTGTTTGGGTGCATGGGGTTTAGTATATTTTGTGCGTGTGTATAGTTATATTGCATGTGTACACGTGTATGTGGTCGATTATATATGTATGTGGGTTGCCATATAGTCTGGATGTGTGTGTTTTGTTGGGCAGTGAAGGGAACAGATTGTCAGGTCTCGTTCGTATGTATATATGTAGATGTTGTGTGGCCATTAATTAAGTTGGAAGTTATGTGTCAATGTGTTTGGTAAAAGAGGTGTGTGGCATACATGCATGGGGTGTGAGTATATGCATGTGCATGTGAGATGGAAACTAAATATAATATGTATGGTATGCGAGTCATAAATTTTATGTGGTAGAGTATGTATGTATGCATTGTTTAAACTTATGCAAGTATGCATGGAGAGTGTTTATTTTATTTATTTATTTACTTATTTATTTATTTATGGTCATGGGTTGTAAGTATGTTATGATCGGGTTCATACAAGTGGTGCTCGGGTACAAATATCATGGGTAAAGTTAACCAAAATATTAAAAACTACTATTATAAATGCCTTTGTTGTTAATCGTGCGTGAGAACCAATTATTTATTTTTTGCAATACTTCAATGTGTCGGGTAAAATATCAAGTCGGGGAAATGAAACCGTACGAACCATTCTATAATACTTTTAGTAACTCAATAATAAATAATAGGTCTTTGGTTGACTTAGAGTTCTATTAAATTGGTGTTATTGTAGTTGTGCATTCAATGTGAGTTTACGACCTCACTTTACTTATACTCTTTTTGGGGAATAGAAACATGTTCTTTTTAAACGTTATTTAATTGACCTATTTTCTTTTGTTGTGGTCTGGTAACCATAGCCGAGGCATATTTACATTTGTTAGCTTTAATTGTGAACTTCATATACTATGTAACTTAATATGTAGAATAGCTGTCTACTGATATACTTTGTTTACTGGATCTGCTATTTCTGACTTATCACTGTTTATCAAAACTTATGAACTCACCACCTCTGTGTTAACACTTTAGCGTGTTTCTTTCAAGTTTTTAAGGTGTGCACGACTAGGAGCATTTCATCATTGCATGCATCATTAATTGATTTAAACGGTTAAACATTGTTTCCTGCAAATTAATATTTCCTTGGGTTGTGCGTATTTTGCATTGTATGAAGTTATTATATAGCTATTAAATGATTTTGCTTGCGTAAATGTTTTGTTGAAACTCATTATTAAATTATGTTTTGGGTATTATTTAAAACTATGTTCTGTAATTAATGTGTCATTTGATGTAACTATCAGCTGAGATCCTAGTATGTCACGTGGCTAGCGGTAAAACCCATTTATGAAAATTGAGGGTGTGGCAGATTGGTATGAGAGCCAATGGTTATAGCAAACTAAAAATTTGCATGTCATTTGCATTGCATTTAGACTATAGCCTAATGCCTTATTTACACGCATATAGACACTTTTGGTTTGCTTGCTGGATTTTCTTGCTTTTGCTTATTTTCGTGAGCGATTGATTACGAAATGGCATATTCTTTTGCACCATCTTCATTATTGGGGAAAAGGCCTTTTCACCCTGATTCCTCTCCTTCATCCTCTAATCTGGATGAGTGGCCTATGATTGTTTCGGATGACGATAGGTTTGATTATGATCAACCTTTTGCATTACCTATTCATACTCCGACCCATGACTGGGCATATTACCCTAGGTACATGTCCTAAATGATTCAAAAGGAGCACGTTCCTCCTCCTCCTAAAGGTCGACCTCAGACTGGATCTGTTCCTCCTACGTATCCTAAACCAACGTTGCCTCCTCTCCCTTGCTCTTCTGAGCAGGCCATAGGCGCTTTGGTGGCTTCTTTGAAAACCTACAAGAGACCACATAGTCAAGTAGAGTTCCATATCGAGCTCACTCTAGGAGCTTCCCCAATCGATCGTGCATCATATTGCTTAGTAGCGAACGAATTACAGTAACAATTGAAGCAGTTGTCGGAACTCTTAGACAATGGATTCATATGCACTAGTTCTTCACCCTGGGGAGCACATGTTTTATTTATGAAGAAGAAAGAAGGAACCTTCTGTATGTGCATTGACTATCGAGAATTGAAGAAGGTCACCATAAAGAATCGTTATCCTCTCCCACATATTGATGATTTATTTGATCAGCTTCAGGGATCGATTTATTACTCGAAAATCAATTTAAGGTCTGATATCATCAACTTAGAGTTCGAGAAGAAGACATATCCAAAACCGCTTCAAAACTTGTTATAGGCAATTTGAGTTCGTGTTCATGGCATTCGGCTTGGCCAATGCTTGTGGAGTCTTTATGGACCTCATGAACCGTGTCTGGTTAAACCCTATATAGACAATTTGTTATCATCTTCATTGATGACATACTGATTTATTTCAACAATAGGAAGGAACATGAGGAACACTTAAGACTTATTTTAGAGCTTCAGAAGACAGAACAACTCTATTCTAAGTTTTCCAAGTGTGAATTCTGGATAAGAGAAGTAAAATTCTTAGCGCATATAGTAAACAGGAATAAATATATGTTGACCCGTCTAAGATTGAAGCAATAAAGAATTGGCTTGCATCGACGACGCTTACTGAGGTGCACCAATTTCTTGGATTAGCGGGGTATTACTGGCATTTCTAGAAGGGTTTTCAAAAATTGCACAACCTCTTACCGCCCTAACTCACAAAGGAACCATTTACAAGTGGGGCAGTAATGAAAAAGTGGTTTTCTAAGCACTTAAAGACAAGTTACGCAGTGCACCAATCCTAGCATTGTTAGAGGGAACAAAAGATTTTGTGGTGTATTGTGATGCATCAATCCAAGGTCTAGGTTGTGTTTGATGCAACACAAGAAAGTGATAGCTTATACAATATGGAAATTTAAGGTGAATGAAAAGAATTATACAAATCATGATTTGGAGTTGGGAATTGTAGTATTCATACTCAGATCAGGAGACATTATCTGTATGGAACCAAGTGTGTGATCTTCATCGATCACAAGAGCCTTCAGCACATTTATGAGTAAAAAGAGTTGAACATGAGTCAGCTATGATGGTTACAATTACTGAATGATAATGACTGTTGCATCAAGTATCATCAAAACAAGGGTAATGTGGTAGTCAATGCCCTTAGTCGAAAAGAAACCCTGAAACCTCGTCGTGTCATTGCATTACAGTTGACTATTCATTCAGATCTACTATTACAGATTAAGAATACTTAGATTGAGGCACTACAAGAACAGAACATCAAGTTAGAATCTGTTAGAAGAGCTGAGAAATTATTTCAGGAAAAATTAGGTGGACTTCGTTACTATGAAGATCGGGTTTGATTACATTGTTCGAGAATCTCAAGGAATTGGTAATGGATGAAGCACATAAATCCTATTACCAGTACATACTGGATCTGACAAGATGTACCAAGATCTGAAGGTCCTTTACTGGAGGCCTAATTTGAAAGTTGAAATTGCAACAACCTATGTGTCAAAGTGCTAGACTGATTCTAAAATCAACATGGAATATCAGAAACCGTCATGTTTACTTCAACAATCGGAGATTCAAATATGGAAATGGGCAAACATCTCTATAAACTGCCTCGTTCTCAGGCTGGAAATAATACTATCTAGTGATAGTGGATCGTTTAACCAATTCAACATATTTCCTCGCTATTCATGAAAATTACAAGATGGATAAATAGACACGAATATACTTGAAGGAAATTGTGTCTCGACGTTGCGTGCGTTTTTTATCATCTCTGATCATGATGTACGATCCTTCACCTTTCTGGTAATCACTACAGAAATCTTTAGGTGCTCGTTTGGATATGAGTACGGCTTATCATCCACAAACCAATGGCCAGAAAGAACACATGATTTAAACCCCAGAAGATATGCTTAAGGCGTGCATTATAGACTTTGGAAATAGCTGGGAAACTCATCTTCCTTTGGTTGAGTTCTCGTATAATAGCAAGTACCATATAAGCATTAAGGCTACACCATTTGGAGCAAATTATGGTAGAAAGTGCAGATCACCTTTGTGTTAGACAGAAGTCAATGATAGTCAGCTAACACGTCCTGAGCTTGTTCATGAAACTACAGAGAGAATTATTCAGATTCATGACCATATAGTGGCAGCTCAGGATCGTTGAAAAAGTTATGCCAATCAAAGGAGAAAGCCTTTGGAATTTCAAGTCGATGATAAAGTTTTACTGAAAGTTTCACCTTGGAAAGGTGTGATACGTTTCGAGAAACATGGTAAACTGAATCCGAGATACGTTGGACCATTTGAGATTGTCAAAACAATCGGTCTAATGGATTATCAGTTAGACTTACCTGAGGAACTCGATGATGTTCATAACGTATTTCATGTGTCAAACCTAAAAAAGTGTCTAGCCGATACTTATCATTTTATTAGAGGAACTTGAGATCGATGAACATCTACGTTTCATTCAGGAATCGGTCGAGATTATGGATTTAGAGGTCAAGATATTAAAGCATATCAAGATTCCTATAGTACGCGTCAGATGAAATTCAAAGCGGGGACCAGAGTTTAACTGCCGCCACCATTAACGGTACCTTCAACGAAAAATACGTTCACCCTAAGGTTTGACCCATACCTTTGAACACGAAACTTTAGACTCCAGCAATCACTATCGAATAGACAAACATAAACTAGAACTGATAGTTTAGTAGATCAGGCATCCACTTCTTAAGGTATCCTTCTTAATAATTCTTTCTTTTGGGTTTGTTTTAGAATATCCCAAAAACCCAATATAGCTTTTATTTATTTATATATTTAAATCAATTATAGTCATGCTATTTAATTTTTATTTATTTATTTAACATCTATTATTTCATATATGTAAGAAATAAATACACGTGTGTAATATAAACATATATGTAACTTTTTCAATTACGTAGTAAAATGTAAACAATCATATAGATTTAATACAAACTATCACACACACACATATACCTATATATATGTATATATGTATGTATATATAGGTATATATATATGTATAGGTATGTATATTTATGTATATGTATATACATATATATAGGATAAGGTTCTAATGAGAACCCTTAGTTTTTGCGAGAACTCATTAACCATATATAGTCCATTGATTTATTCCTTGGATTGGCAGGATAATATCAAAGCTTCATTGAGGGATTTTTCAAGATTGCTCAACCCCTTACTTCCTTTACACATAAAGGTACAGTGTTTAAATGGGGAGAAAGTCAATAATCAGCTTTCCAGTTGTCGAAACAGAAACTCTGTAGCGCACCGATACTAGCACTACCGGAAGGGACGGATGATTTCGTAGTGTACTTTAATGCATCCATTCAAGGATTGGGTTATGTCCTGATGCAGCGAGATAAGGTCATAGCCTACCCTTCAAGGCAACTGAAGGTACACGAGAAGAATTATACCACCCACGACTTGGAATTGGGTGCAGTGGTTTTTACCATGAAGATCTGGAGACATTACTTGTACGGTACCAAATGCACTATTTATACCGATTTCAAGAGTCTTCAGCATATCTTTTAGCAGAAGGAACTAAATATGAGGCTGGGGCACTGGGTGGAGTTACTAAATAACTACGATTGCACTATCAAGGATCAGTCAAGGAAGGCAAACGTTGTTGTCGGTGCTCTAAGCCGGAAAGAAATAGCTAAACCTAGGTGAGTGCTAGCTTTACAACTTACTATCAGCACTCAACTACCAGAACAAATTAAGGAAGTACAGACAAAAGTGTTAAAAGCAGAAAATATTGGGTCTGAATCGTTGCGTGGGATGGATAAACGGATTGAGGTGAAAGCGGATGGGATTCGTTAGTTCATGGATAGACTTTGGGTGCCTGCCTATAGAAATTTGAGAGATTTGGTTATGAGTGAGGCGCACAAATCCAAATACTCAATACATTTCGGTTCAGACAAGATGTATCATGACTAAAGGCATACTATTGGGGGCCTAACATGAAGGCATATGTAGCTACCTATGCGAGCAAGTGTTTAACCTGCTCCAAGGTGAAAGTTGAGTATCAAAAGCCATCTGGGTTACTGCAATAACCCAAGATTCCTTTATGAAAGTAGGAGCAGATCTCTATGGATTTATTTACCAAATTTCCCAGGACTCCTAGGGGCTGTGACACGATATAGGTAATTGTGGATAGGTTGACTAAGTCTGTGCACTTCTTGGCAATCAAAGAACCGAATAAGATGGATAAGTTTACATGGATTTATCTAAAGGAAGTAGTCTCTTGGCATAGTGTGCCAATCTTGATTATTTCTGATCACGATGCTTGCTTTACTTCTCATTTCTGGCAGTCGTTTCAGAAATCTCTGGGTACACGCTTAGACATGAGTACTGCATATCATCCTCAAACTGGCGGAGAGAGTGAGCGCACTATACAGACCTTGGAAGATATGTTACGAGCGTGTGTAATTGATTGTGGGAATAATTTGGAAGTTCATCTACCTTTGGTGGACTCTTCCTATAGCAACAGTTACCACACTAGTATCCAAGCGGCACCGTTTGAGGCGCTGTACGGGTGGAAATGTAGGTCACCAGTTTATTGGGCAGAAATTGGTGATTGTTCAATTGACTGGCATTAAATTGGTACATGAGACCTCTGAGAAGATAGTACAAATAAGAAACATATGGCAGCATCCCGAGATAGACATAAGAGCTGCGCGGATAAACAAAGGAAACCCTTAGAGTTTCAAGTTGGTGATAAAGTTTTGTTAAAGGTCTCACCATGAAAAGGCATAATTTATTTTTGGAAATGAGGGAAACTTAACCTATGGTATGTTGGACCATTCAAGATCATCAAAAGAATTGGCCCGGTGGCATACCGATTAAGACTACCCGATTCGTTAAGTGGAACTCATGATGTATTCCATGTCTCGAATTTAAAGAAATGCTTAGCTAACGAGACTTTGATTGTACCGCTTGAGGAAGTACAAGTTGATGAATAGTTACAATTCATTGAAGAACCGGTAGAGGTAATGGACCAAGAGGTCAAGACATTGAAACAAAGCAAGATCCCTATCGTCAAGGTTTGATGGAACTCGAAACATGGACCGGAGTTCACATGGGAACGCATGGATCAGATGAAGCTCAGGTATCCTCATCCGTTCAAAACAACGACCACTACCGGCGAATGTAATGATCAAATTTTGGGACGAAATTTATTTCAACATGGGGATATTGTCACAACTCACCCAAAACTCACTCGATTTCAATTTTTCTTATGCCAATGCAGTAGATCAGTGATGTAACTCAACCATGTAACGTAATTTTTGGGACAAAAATTCTTTCAACATGGGGATGATGTAACATCCGGTAATTTTTCGTTATCAAACTTCGTTAGTTTCATTAGGTCTTGCATACATGTGTCATGAGCACACACTAGTTGTCATTGAACATTGGTGATTTAATAACAATGATCTATGATAAACAAATAATAACCTAATTAATATTGTTGATTATCAGTGCATGGTTATGTGATTATGGATCTTTAAATATTATTTATGAATTTTACGTGATAACGTGACTGCGTATAATATATATATATAATCCATATGTTTTGTGATTAATTGAGAATGTGTATGATTATTATTATTGATTAATAATGTTTGTATTTTGTAGTTAAAACTATTTAAAAAGTGTTGTGATTAATTGAGAATGTGTATGATTATTATTATTGAGTAATTTGTATTTTGTAGTTAAAACTATTTAAAAAGTGTTTAAAAAGATTAATTTTAATAAAATATAAATAATAGGGGGTTAAGTGTAATTAATTAAAACTAAAACTTAACAAAATAACCCAACACTAATCCCCCACCCCTAATTCGGCCGCAACCACAACCATACACACACACATTGTGATTTCTAGCCTCCAGCAACAAGAAATCATTCGATTTTGCTTGGTTCCAATCATTATAACACGTTAGCAAGTTCAATTCTTGATCATTACGCGATTTAAGGTTAGATTTTGACTAGTTATTCATGATTTTTGGGTGTTGGCCGAACCCTAGTTCGAATTGGTGATGAATGTTGAATTTTTGTGTTGTTTGATGATTGTATGATGTTAGTTAGGTTGTATTGATGTTAGTTTACCTGGATTATACATGAAATTCATGGTTTTGATGCATTGTTCATACCTTAATAATAATAGTAACTATTTTGCATGAACTTGATGATTTGATGATGAATTGATGATGTTAGGATGTTAATGATGTTGTATGAATGTTGGAATTATGATAATTATGCTAGAAATCCAAGAATTGGTCATGTAGTTCATACCTTGATAAAAGTAGAAACTTTTGGATATGAGATTGGTGAATTATGATGATGTGATGATGTTGAACATGTCTAAATGATAATTATGAGCTTGAATAGGTATTGTGTTGATGAATTCATGATTACATTGAGTGTTGGATTGACTTTGGGATGTTACTTTCCCAAAAAGGAAACTTTAATTCGGATGATCATTGGATATAGTGAATTGGGCATGTTCATGATGTTAGGGTCATGTTAGAATGTTTATTGATGGTGTCTAATGTGATGGAATGTGTTAATTGAGTTGTATGTACACTTGATTGGTCAATTAGGAAATTTAGACTTTTATGTATTGTACATGATGACGGAGTTAGGAAATTGTAGGATCAAGTTTAGGATTGTAATAGATTATTATTGAGCATGTTGATTGATATGAATCTTGTTGTATGATAGAATAAGATTCTATGGTGATATTGGAAGAACAAGAGGTTAATGATGTGACATACGTGAACAACTTGTATGAATGGCATGTATGATGGATTGCTACACTTGATAAAATGAAATTTTAATTAATATATCACCAATGGATCAAACAGGTCAACTAGGTCAAATGAGTGTTGTTTTTTAAAACCTTGGGTCAACGTGTTTATTGAGCACCTAGGGTTGTTAAGTTTTTCTGTACGTACTTATGTACTTGTGTGTTCTAGGTAACCTCTGAAGGTTGTCTTTCCGCTCACTGTTGGCCTTTATTAACATTCGTTGCGCACCAGGTGAGTTCATGCCCCACTTTTAAACACTCTCTCTTTTGGGGGAGATAGCATACTTGTTTACAAACACATTATTGTTATAAGTTGTGTATAGTGTAACATATGTAATTTACCTTTAAAGTCCTCAAACTTTCGGATCATTAATATTAGTAACTAGCGGGAAATGTTGGGTAGTACTATTGGGCCTGACAAGCCCCACCCGTGCGACTCGAGGTCAAACGGGTGCAATATTGTCCTAAACACAAACATCATCACAGCTTGGTAGGTTGTGATGGGAGGCAAACAAATGAAACACATGTCAGCTTAGATCGTGAAATCACTATTGTTATTACTTATGAATCTAGATTAGCTATCTAATTCAATGCACCTCTTATGTCTTTTAACTATTACTGTTTATGTTAAACGCTAACTCTTGAACTCACTAACCATTGTGTTGACTCTTTTAGTATGCTATTCTTAGGTCGACCACTCTAATTGCTAGTAGGAGCACATCACACTTCAGCATGCTTTGCAAAGTTTCTTATTGTGTCAAGACATTTGTTTTATTATTTATTAGTTTTAAATAATGGTTTGGCGTGTGTTTTCGCCAATGTTACATTTTAAGTACTTTGGGTTTGATTTACTTCAAACGCTTCCACACAGTTTTTAGTTTTAAACTCAGATTGGCTTTTATTTAAACGTTGCATATAGTGTCATTCTAAGTAACTAATGACTGGGATCCTGGTTTATTCACACGCCTCGCGGTAAAACCCCGCACGTGGATTATAAGGTTGTGACAATATCTGCACACATCATATTATTGAATCAAAAGTTATGATATTAATCATATTCCTCAATCGATTTCTAGCAAATAACAAAGAACAAACTAGATTTGAATAAATTACGTTCTGATTTGATTCACACGTGATATGTACATATCACCTTTCTTAATCAAAGTGATGTTAGTTCTATTGATCTTCTCAATCAGCAACTGGATTGTTTCTCGTAATAACATAGCATCTGAAAAGAAGATGCTCCAGAATTGATCAGTATTTATTGTTGGAAAATCCTCAAGCAACATCATACGAGAACGTACTAATTGTATAAGCATCAACTTTTTTATTTTTTGTTTTTTATATATGTTTAATCATCAAATTTGTGTTGTTCTTCTTTTAAATATAATACAAGTGAAGAGATGTTGTTCTGGTTATAATAAGGTGTTGTTTTCATCATTATGTTGTTTGAATGATATTAGGTTTGAGATTTCATAAGGTGATGTTGTAATCATTATGTTGTTTTCATAAGCATGTTGTTTTTACATTGTGTTGTTTTAATTATTAGGTTGTTTTCATAAACATGTTGTTTTTACTATGAGTTTCTTTGTTGTTTTATTATATGTTATTTGTGCTACTTTTAATGTTTTTACTATATGCTATATGTAAAATTATTATATAAAAATATCATGTTTTGTGTTGTTTTACCCGATATTTGTTGGTTTTTTAAATAAGCTAAAAGCATCTTGTTCTATTTGTCCTTGTTTTTATTATGTGCTAGCTTTTGTTTTTATGTTGCTTTTGCTATTTTTGTATGAGTTTGTTTGTTGTTTTATTATGTGCTACTTTTGTGTTTTTTACTATGCACTATATGTCAAAATATCATATCAAAATAGCATGTTTTCTGTTGCTTTATTCGAAATATGCTGGTTTACTCTAATTTAACTAGAAACATCTTGTTTTATGTTAAATAACCATATCATATATTATTTTATGTAAAAGATGTAGATAATGTGTTGTTTATGTGAAAGTAGCATGAAATGTGTTTTTTAGCACAAAAGAACTCATAATGCCATATTTTACATGAAAACAACACAGAATGAGTTGTTTTACTTGAAAACATCTTATAATGTGTTATTTTACTACTAACAATACATGAAAATATCATAGAATGTGTTGTTTTATGTTGAAACCATATAGAGCGTGTTATTTTATTATAAAACAAATGTGATGTTTTATCTTATTATTTTACTATATACAACACACAAATTTATGTTGTTTTACATAATAGTTTACCCTAAATAAAACAAAACATGATCTCTTATGTAAAACAATATATAACCTAAAACAACATATAATATGTTTTCTTATCATGGAACAACATAAAATGCACCCTCTTATCATAAAATAACATAGTTTTGGAATAATTTTAAGTGATGTTTTAAAATTACACAACACAAAACATTATGTTTTACCCTAAATCAGAATATAATATGTTGTTTTACCCTACAACATCGTAATGTGTTGTTTTACTCTAAAAAAGCACATAACGTGTTGTCTTAATGTTAAACAGCACAAACATGTTCTCTTACGACAAAACAGCACATAACGTGCTGTCTTAACGTTAAACAGCACAAAAGTGTTCTCTTACGACAAAACAGTACATAATGCGTATTTTTATCATAAAACAACACATTTTCGTAACATTGATTTTTTTAGTTAAAAAAAATATTACAATACTATACTCAAATTAAAGAGGATAAAACCCTTGATTTTATGCCTAAAAATGTATTTTGCACTAAAAATGTATTTTGCCTAAGAAAACTAATAAATGGTCTTAGCCTTCAATTTGTCAATCAATGGTTAATATGAAATTGAAGGAAAAAGAAGGTGGAAGGGTATTTTGAGCATGTAATCCCTAATTTTTAAAACGTTTATAACTTTTTCATACGGCATTCTTCTTTAAAAAAATACACCATAAAATAAGTACTTTTTCCTCTTTAAATTGAGTATAGTATTGATATATTTGTTACAAAAAAATGATGCGGAATTGTACTGTATTTTAACGTTTTTGTGTTATTTTTCATCAAAACAACACATAATTGTGCTGTTTTGCATCTTTTGCGTCAAACAACACAAAACTGTGCGTGCTGTTTTACACAAAACAGTGTTGTTTTGCGTAAAACAACTTAGTTTTGTGTTATTTTGTTTCAAACGGGACAATTTTGTGTTGTTTTTAGTCATACAGGACATTTTTGTGTTGTTTTACGTAACATGTTCAATGTTGTTTCGATGCAAAACAACAAAATATCATGTGTTGATTCTGTGATATATTATATCAAAACAACAAACAATACAGAAACAACACTTTCTTTTTTGTTTTAACGTTGTACTATTTGCGTTAATATAACACGTTTTGTGTTATTTTGCGTTAGAACAACAATCTATGCATTGTTTTGCGCTTGAACAATCTAAGTGACAAATTGAGTGTGATTAAACGAATGGCATTCGCGTATCGTTGATCATCGATGTCATCCACCTTCACTATTCATTTCCTTTGATTACCGTTATCGTTGACTTCCGAAACATTGGCTTAAAGCACTACCAGGTAACACCTACCGCCAAGTTAACACCTCTAATCACCTAAGTTATTGCATTTAATTATGAAATTTAAGACGATGAGAGATCTCTAAGATTTTATTTTATTTTGAAGTTAATTGTTGATAGGGTTTGTGGGTGAAGATAATGTGAAAAAAATAAGTTACATATTTAGAAGGAGAAACAAATTATATTAAATGGTTAGTAGACCAAAATACTCATTAACCCTATATGCTGTGATTTTTGTGCTAATTTAAAATTAAGCATATTGGAATGCTACACTATAATCTAGCACAATTTTGTTTTGTAACAAAAATCTTGTGCGTTATAAAAAAATCAGCACAAGGAGTTTTATGCTACTTGATGTAATACCCGGATATTTCTAAATAAATAAATAAAAAGATAAAAGAGAAATAAAGGAAGGAAATGAAGGTCAACCCAAAGTTGAGGGGTCAAAAGTGTCAAAAGGACAAAAAGTAATAAAAGTTGGTGAAAAAGGTGGTATGCCCGCCCATTTTGTCCTGCGTCACACTTCTCATTCGGAAATTCTAGAGAGAGAAAGAGCAGAATCGAGTTTTTTGAAGAAGAAACAAGAAGTTTGAAGTCTCTGGTAAGAATTCTCGAATTTTTGGATGCTTTAGACAATTCTAGACCCGTTTATGTGCTTATAAATATAAATGTGTGCTCGGGTTATATATGTGTGTATGTTTTAGGTGTTAGAAACGCCTGGGAAGTTTAAGGAAGAGTATCAAACCCGAAAACAACTAAGGTGAGTTTCTAGATTCCCCTTTTTACAGGTTTTAACTGATTTTGGGGCTGGAAAATACATGTATGTATGTTTTTATGAAAGTTGGTATGCTACCCGTATGTTCATGTGTATGTGTATGTGGGTGGGGTATGTTTTGGGTGATTATAATGTTATGTTTATATTATGTGTATGTTTTTGTTATTAGGTTGTTAGAACTAAGCTTAAAACAGGTTACACTGGTGTTTGGGACCGATTATGAATGTTGTTAGTGTATTGTGAGTGTTCATGCACCTAGGAAGGGCCCATGCGCCCAACTGATGAAACTGCCTAAGTAACCCCATACGCCCAAGACCCCATGCGCCTGAATAGTACCTAATGCGCCTAAGTCTCATGCGCCTGAAACCCCATGTCCCCAAACAGTAATCATGCGCCTGAAATTTCCTTAGAAATACTAAGTGTAGTTCATGCGCCTGAATAGTCTTCATGCGCCTAGAATTTTGACCAGGAGCCTAAGTGTTGGGGCTCATGCGCCCCAACAGCGTCCATCCGCCTGCGCCTCCTCATACGCCTAAGTGTTAAAATATTAAGTGTTGGGATGAGGCGCCTGCATAGTTGAAATGCGCCCAGACAGGGCTCATGCGCCCGAATAGTCCTCATGCGCCCAACACTTAGAATTAAATAAAGAATTTTCGTGGGAGTTCGTGCATTTAGGGTTTTGGACTGATGTTGACTAGGGTTTATTTAATACTCATGATTATGCTTGACTGTCATTATGACCCTTATCATTGATATCATTATTATTATTATTATTATTATTATGATTAGGGGTATTATTATTGTTATCATATTTATTAATATTATTATTATATGACTCTACATGGTATGATCATGATCGAGACAGAAATTATTATCCTTAATAAAGTGAATGATTAATTATAAAAAAAAGTGGAATGTAAACGAATGAACGAAAGTCTTGCAAGCAAATGTAAAGAGGTGCACGGCCTTGTTGTCGTTAGTTCAACTGTGATGCGGGTTAGCTACCCCGAAGGATGCACACAGGGTCAATCTTTGAGATTGACAAAATGGGGTGAGCAACTCTGTGTTGCAAAAGACCGAAAGACTTGCAATCCTTGAGATTGCTAATGGGTGAGTGACTCTGTGTTGCAAAAGACCGAAAGTCTTGCAATCCTTGAGATTGCTAATGGGTGAGCGACTCTGTGTTGCAAAAGACCGGAAGAATAATGGTAAAAGTATGAAATGAAAGATGATGAAGATAATAATAATATCACCTAAGTGTACGTACAATGTGTGATCACATATGTAAGTGAGGAACGGTTTAGAACAAAAGGTGAAGTATTTTATTTATAAAACTAGGACTCACTCAGCAACGCTGACTTTTATGTATTTTCCAGTTGGCAAGTAAAACGCTGCCGAGGATGGCACGCGGGGATGGCTGCTCGGCGGGGCAAGACTGACATCCATTCTCCATAGATATCACTGTTGTTTTGCAATGCAGTTAAACCATTCTTTTGTAATATGATTAAACCAAGGTGTATTGCTTAGCAACAGTGTTTATAATGAATGAATGGTTTTTGTTAAATTAATTCCGCTGCTTAAATTTATAATATGTAAAGTTTTTATGTGAATATGGCTGTGAATGACCAACTGTAACCGTCCCGGGAACGGGGCCTTACAAGTTGGTATCAGTGCTAGAGTTTAAGTGAAACGGGAAAATTTTCAAAATAAACCTTAACTTAAACTGAAAATAGGACGGAAAGAGGGATGTCAGCCTGAGTAGCTATGTGCCATCAGGTATTTCTTTTCTTAAAAGTTAATTGGTATTATGTGCGTGTGCTATTTGACTTATGTGTTCTTAGTATATTTGGATGCTGATGTAGTCAGGATAGGAAGTGCTTGGGTGTGAAGAGTAAAGTAAATGGCTAATCACAACTGGCCACTATAATTAGGGACTTACTATACTTGACATAAACTGAGCTATTTCCTTGACTGATTGTTTTAGTGTTTGAATCTTATAGCGCTTAGGAAATGGATGGGAAGAAACCTTCCAAGGCTTCTAGAGGTAGAGGTCGACCGCGTATGACTAGGAGCAGTGCTAAGGTTCCTAAGACGACCCATGAGAACCCTGAGGTTCATGACCGGACTGAAGGAAACGAGAATGCCAGCCTAAATGCCTCAGCTCGGGAGGCGATTACTGATGAGGTGCACCAGGTCATGCAGGCAGTCTTACCGTCTGTAGTGAATAAAGTTATTCGAGCTGTGAGGAACGAGGAAAGAAAGGAGAAGGAGGACAGGAAAGTGTCGACGGGGAAGGAAAGCAAGGGAGAGGAGGAATGGCCAGAGCCTGAGACGGTAGTGTCTAACAAGGAAGAGGATGATGTAGTAGGGGTGACGACCAAGGGATGCAGTTACAGGGCATTCCAAAGGTGCAAGCCCCCGACTTTCGATGGCAACGGCAATGCTGCTGCCGCTCACCGCTGGGTGAGGGAGATGGAGGCTGTGTTGGAGATCAGTGAGTGTCGTGAAGATCAAAGGGTGAAGTTCGTGACTCACTCTTTTGTCGACTTGGCATCGTGTTGGTGGGACAATATTGTCCAAGCTGAAGGTTCCAGGGCCATCGGGAAAATGCGATGGAACGAGTTGAAGAAGCTGGTAATTGAGGAATTCTATCCTTACAGGGAACTCAATAAGATCGAGAGGGAGTTCTATAACTCGAGGCGGGAACCATGACCCACCAGCAGTACACCACCAAATTCAATAAGATGGCGAGGCTGGTGCCGGATCAAGTGACGCCGATGTCTCGAAAGATTAACCGGTACATTCAGGGACTGCCAGCTGACATTCGTAGGCACTTGATTGCTGCTCGACCAAGCACTTTTAGGTCGGCAGTGGATTTAGCTGGGAGACTCTATGATGAGAGGGAGGTAACAGATGTGGGGGTGAAAAAGGCTGGTGGTGGTGACCGGAACTGGAACGGAAAGCGGTTCGGGCGTGGTGGTTTCGTCCCGAACAACAAGAGGATGAGAATGGATGACCGTAGGGCGGGGTCATCAAGCTCGGGGACCCAAGAGATGTGGCAAGTGCGGGAAGGAGCATACGGGGGAGTGCAGGATGGGGCTCAACGTGTGCTTCAAGTGCGGGAAGCTGGGCCATAACTATAGAGACTGTAAGGCGTTAAGGTGTTATACCTACGGTAAGGAGGGCCACATGAGCAGGGACTGCAGGAGGCCGAGGGCGGAGAGTTCTGGAGCAAAGAAGATGGCCGGAACTGAAGGGCAGAAGGCGAGTGCCAGAGCTTTCACCATGACCAGGGAGGAGGCTAGGATGGACCCCGATGTTGTGTCAGGTACGTTTCTAGTAGATCAAACTCTTGCTTCTGTGTTATTTGATTCTGGTGCTAGTAGGAGTTTTATCTCTGCTATTTTCTGTGCTAAACTGCCGGTTAGTAGTAAATTCATTGATGAGCCCTTTGATGTAGAAACTGCTATTGGTAAGTCCACTAGAGTTACGGATGTGATAGAAGACTGCACCATAGAATTAGAAGGTCATAGGTTTACTGCTAGGTTACATGTGATGCCCCTAGGTGGTTTTGATGTAGTACTAGGGATGGATTGGTTGGCAACCTATGAAGCGAATATCGTGTGTCGTAAGAAGATGATTACACTGACGGCGCTTGACGGGAGTACGGTGACGATATACGATGATCGAGTTACGGTGATTCTGAAAGTGATTTCGATGGTGGTGGCAGGAAAGTGTATGAGGTGTGGGTGCAGCGCATACTTATGTTATGTAAAGGATGTGGAAACGCCAACACCACAACTATCCGATGTTCCGGTTGTGTGTGATTTTCCAGGCGTGTTCCTGAAAGACTTATCGGGATTGCCACCTGACCAAGAAATCGAGTTTCAGATTGATCTGATACCGGGTGCCCAACCTGTCGCTAAGGCACCGTATCGGTTGGCTCCGACTAAGATGAAGGAGTTAATGGAACAACTGCAAGAGTTGCTCGATAAGGGTTTTATCAGGCCGAGTATTTCTCCTTAGGGTGATCCGGTCTTGTTCATAAAGAAGAAGGACAGTAGCATGAGAATGTGTATCGACTATCATGAATTGAACAAGTTGACGGTAAAGAATCGGTATCTGTTACCGAGGATTGACGACTTGTTCGATCAGCTCCAAGGTGTCAGTTGGTTCTCGAGGATAGATCTTTGATCTAGCTACCATCAGTTGAAAGTAAAGGAGCAGGACATTCCTAAAACAGCTTTTCGTACGCGTTATGGACACTATGAGTTTCTCGTTATGTCCTTTGGTTTAACCAACGGGCCAGCTGCTTTTATGGATTTGATGAATCGAGTGTGCCGGCTGATGTTGGATAAATCAGTGATTGTGTTT
>BJCO01413942.1:0-16637 GCA_018326465.1 Flaveria floridana | reverse complement strand
GAAGTTCCGCTGCATGATTTTATTAAGTTATTGTAAATTATGTCTTTTACGTGCAATGAATGACCAACTGTGAGGTGCCCGGGAGCGGGGCCTTACAAAGTTCAACTCAAAACCTTACTTAGTTACAAGGACCAGAAAGTACTTATACTAAAGCCTACAGTCGGCCATACTTTGAAGGCCAGCTGGACACATGAACTAGACAACAAAATCCATGTAAAGTCAAAAGGCAGATTGCCTTTTGACTAGTGACTATGACATGTCATAGCTCACATCCTAATATATTACAAAAAGGATAAAGTACATAAAGTGAAAAGTTACAGACTCAAGACGTCAATGTACAGTTTACCAAAAGCATGGACCTTTTCACCAACTCGTGAAAAGGTTGGTGACTTATTAGAGTGGCAGCGGAAAGTGGTTCAGCTTTAGGTAAAGGTACATCTGATAAAGCATGTAATATAAAAGTATTCGGAAGAAATCTGTCTTTAATGGTTGGCTTCGGAAGACTTTGTCCTTGAAGCTTCGGAAGACTTCATCTGTTGGCTTCGGAAGATATTAGTCTTGGCTTCGGAAGATTTCACACTTAGAATAATTTCCAAGTCAGTGTGAATCTTTCAAAGCATTCCACTTCAGTGTACATGTGCAAGCATGCAGGAAAGACTTTAAGTGTTTGGGTTGCATCAGCCTTACTAATAGCCTTACAATTAAGCATCTAAGTCTCTTACTAAATCTAACTTAATGTTTAAGTAAACCATTATAAACCACCACCTAGCATTACATGACACTAAACACATTAAGAACTTGCCAACACCCATCGAATAAGCTACTATTACAAGCTATAAACCCACCTCATCAACCTAGGCTAAAACTAATGATGGATACTCAAACCATCATACCTCTCGGCCAAACTTCTAAACACCTATCACCTCCTTAAACCAACACCACACCACCATCACCATCTTAGCCACTAACCCTTATTAATTGCATTCAAGATAATTCTAGATATCAACCTTCGGCTGATGCATATGAATCATCATCAACACACACTTCCGCCGGGATGTGATAGTTGTCCTCCCCAAAATTGGTGTTTATTTGTTTGATTGATGGGCTAATTTCCAACAATTGGTACCAGAGCCCCAATAAATAAAAGGACCTATCTAGCGATTGAGGAATTGCAGTCGCTCAAGAAAAATTGCAACGTTTAAAGAATTGCCTATCAAGAATTGAGCAAGAAAATAGCTATCACTCTAAAGGATTAGTTCAACACTTCTTGATCAAACAACAAGAAAAAATGCCAAGAATATCCTAGTCGCTTATTAGATTGGTGATCTTGTGTTTGTTGATCGAGTCTAGAAATTTGATAAGAAACCAGAACCTGTTGTAGGATGTCTGATTGCAAGAAGTTGTTTGATCAGAGAAGAAGGAGAAGAAACCAGAAGCACGACATGGCAGATAGTGATAATGCAGGAAACACAGGGCAAATAGTTCAGGCATTGGCTGCTAAGGAACTAATAAGTAGCTTTTCTCTACAAGAGAGAAACCGTATATTGAGATTGAATATTATTGATTGAATGATGATTATATAATCTCCTTATATATAGAATAGAATATTACAAATGACTACCATATAATTATGTTAACTACAACAGATAGTGTAATATTCCCCCGCAAGCTGAGGGTGGGGAACGACCTGAAGCTTGGAGCAAAAAAAATGAATCTTTGAGTTGAGAGCGCCTTTTGTGAGGATATCAACAATCTGATCACTTGTGGAGATAAACTGCACATTTAATTTTTCTTGGGCAACCGTTTCTAGAACAAAGTGAAAATCGATTTTAACATGCTTTGTCTAGGCATGGAACATGGGATTAGCACATAAATACGTTGCCCCTAGATTTTCGCACCATAATGTAGGTTGGTAGGAATGTTGAGCTCATGGAGAAGGGCTTCCAACCAAGTTAATTTAGCCACAGTATCCGTGAGAGCTTTGTATTCGGACTCTATAAAGGATCGGGACACTATACGTTCTTTGTGAGAAGATCTTGAGATTAGATTAGAACCCAAGTATATGGCAAATACCCTCGTGGATCGACGATCATCCGAACACCCGACCGAGTTAACATCAGTATATGCCTGAAGAGTGTTTGTCGGTGTAGATTGCTAATGAGCATCTGTAAAGGCATGTAGAGTGGATCTAGAGTCGTGGCGAATGAGAAGTCCTAATTCAGGGAGTACCCTTTAAATATCGTAGTATTCGTTTTTACAGCACCCCGAAGGTATTCTGTCGGTGTGTGCATAAACTGACAAACTTTGTTTACAACAAAAGTGATGTCAGGACGCGAAAGAGTGACATATTGAAGCGCCCCAACCATTTGACGATATTTTGAAGGATGAGTAAATAGTGGTCACAAGGTCAAATTTTGAAAACTACTCATGGGGGAGCACATAGGCATACACTCGGACATACTCGATCTTTGAAGGAGATCCAAAATAAATTTTCTTTTGAGACAAAATGATGTTATACCTTGAGGAACAATTCCAGTTCCTCGAAAGTAGTGTAACTTCCTAAGGTCTTTGAGTGAAAATATGGTGCTTAGTTGATAATATCTTCTGTTGCCTGATTATTGTTTCCTTTTATGATTATATCATCAACATACACAAGCACACACTAGAGTACCCCTGTTTTGAGGATAAATAAGGATGGATCAGTTTTAGATCCATGAAAGCAAGTTGTTGAAAGGTGGTGGGGAGGAGATAAAACCAGGCTCTAGTAGCTTGTTTTAGTCTGTAGAGAGACTTGTGTACATGATTTGGTCTTTATGGATCAACGAACCTAGGTGGTTGTTTGAGGTAGATGGTTTCATTTAGATCCCCATGTAGAAATGCATTTTGTACATCCAACAGGGGAAGTGACCATTTATTGGTAACGACGGTGGATAACACAACCCTTCTAGTGGTGGATTTGATAACAGGGCCGAATGTTTTGTGCAAGTCAACATTTGGTTCCTGCCGAAAGCCCTAGTCACTAGCCTGGCCTTGTATCGAGTGAGGTTGCCCTGTGAGTCCGTCTTGAACTTGCATAAACACTTAGAATCAATAACATTAGTGTTCTTAACATAGGGTATAAGGGACCGGGTTTTGTTTTTAACAAGAGCATCGTACTCCTCAGCCATGGCCTGACGCCACTCGGGGAATTGGTTGGCAACAGTGAATGATGTGGGGTAGTGAGTGGAGTGGTGGAAGTGAAGGAGTGATAGGCTGAAGGATTATAAGGAGTTGTACGTTTAGATTGGGACATAGGTTGGGTGCCCGAGAGCGGACAGCTGGTGGGGGTGGTGGTGGAGGTGATGATGTAGGTGGTTAAGTTCATGGTTGTGGAGATGGGGTGGATGGTGTTGGCGATGGTTAGGTGAGTGATGTGGAGTTGGAAGGTGAGTTGGGTGTGGTAAATGGTGATGTTGGGGTAGTATTTGGAGGATTGTGATGTGGAGGATTGTGATGTGGAGAATTGGAATCAGATGGTGGAAAGGGGGTGGGAAATAAAGAGATTTAGGGATCGGAGATGGGGGTGGTGGTGGCGAAGTTTGAGGTTGGAAATTAAACCAAACATGTCTAGCTATGTAACTCGATCGGGGATAGGTCCAAACAACGATAACCGTGATGAACAGGGCTATGGCCGAGGAAGACAAATGATGTGGAGCGGAAGTCAATTTTTGTGTCGATTATATGGACAGAGGTATGGAAAAAATTGACAACCAAAAACACGTAGGAATGAGTAATCTGGATTTTTGTGAATCACAAATTCAAATAGAAATTTGTTTGAATTGGCACAAGACGGGAGTCGATTGATAAGATATACCGCCGTCTCAAAAGCAAAATACCAAAAACATTGGGGAAGATGTGATTGAGCTAGGAGAGTAAGTCCCGTTTTCCACCACATGTCGATGATGGCGCTCAACTACACCATTTTGTTCACTTGTGTGTGGACAAGAACGTCTGTGAATGATGCCAAGTTCAGAGAAATATGGAGTTAAGTTGCGAAATTCCCCTCCCCAATAGGTCTGAACATTCTTTGGTTTTGTGTTGAATTGGCATTCTACCATTATGATAAAAGATTTAAACGTCAAATACACATCAAATTAATGAGCTAATGGACAGATCCACATATAACATGAGTGATGATCAACACATAACATAAAGTATCGATGGCCACCAAACATCACAATATATTAAATCTAGAATTTTATTACTATGAAAAATAGAATTATTCAAAGAAAGTTTGGAAGATTTTCCCAACTGACAATAGGTGCATAATGGTGGAAATACATGTAAAGAACAATTAGAAACAATGATATGAAAAACACGATGATGTGGATGCCCAAGTCGTTGATGCTAGATTTTGGAGGAAGCTCTAGTAACAGTGAAAGCAGTCTTCTGGATTGAGTTGAGGTAATGAAGACTAATGGAATAAAGACCTTGATCACTTGGGCCCGTGAGGAGGGTAGTGTGTGCAGATTTGTCCTTCACAAGAAAAATAAGACGAGTGAAATTCAAAATAAACGTTATTATCACGACAAAACTGTTGAATAGAAAGCAAATTCTTTTTAATTTATGTAACATGAAGTATATTTGAGAGATGCAATGTTTTATGTGGGGAATAAATCTTAGATGAACCGATATGAAATATTGGAAGAGGGTTACCGTCGCCAACATGGAGGGCGTCATTGCCATAGTATGCTTCGTAGTTGTCTAAACTTGATAAATCCGGAGTGACATGGCTGTTGGACCCTGTGTCAAGAAACCAATGTGTACCAGGTGTGGAACCCACTTCAAAAACAGTAGTAAAATTCGCCTGGTGGGCTGCTCCATGGAAGGTGCCCAATTCCATACATGTTACAATGCCTATAAACTATGTTTTGGGTTGATGCCCATCCAAACAATTGCCTAGTTTGTCTACTGTTGCCTCGCCGCCTGTTCTAACCACGGGAGTTGCTATGGGAGTTACCACGACGACCACCACGGTTGTGGTTGTTGGTTGGTTGAGAGGCATAGTAGGCTTGCAGTTGTGGGTGAAGGGGGGTGATAGGGTTGAGATGGAAGCCTAGTTGAGAGGCTAACTGTTGTAGGGCTGCTAGTTGAGTTTGTTGTTGTGAAGAAGGGCTTCCTGCTGAGACATTAAATACTCAAGGAGAAGCAGGTAGGTTAGAGGCTGAGAAATTTTGTTAATCATGAACTCATGATCACTTAGAAGGCCATGCAGTTCATTGAACGCAATGGGTGGTGAACGAGCAAGAAGAGTGGATTCAATCCATTGTATTCTTCTCGTAGGCCAGAGAGAGCTAGCATAACTAGATCTTTATCTTAGATGGGTTCACCAATGTTTGCTAGGGCTGTTGCATACTCCTGGGCATGAGTTAAATAAGCAGTGGAAGATTCATCACATTTCATTGTGATTTTCAGCAGTTGTGTCTTCAAGGTGTATTCCCTTGAAGAGTTGTTGGGTGCATACTCACGTTCTGAGGCCAGCCACAAGTCTCTGGAGGTTGTTGAACCTTGCACGTGAGGAAAAGATTCTTTAGATATGTTAGATATTAGAATCCTCCGGACGTGTGCATCATTGGCTATCCAATGGGAGTAACTTGGTTTGTCTGCTATTGATGCTTCTGTTGATGTTGCTGGAATCGGAACTTTCATGGGTGGACACGGTCTGGTGCCATCTATGGCGCCGAACAGGTTGTTTGTAATCAGAAAGGGTTCGATCATTGCTTTCAAAAACTCATAGTTTGTAGGAGAAAGAGTGAAGGAAAATTTATGAGAGTTATGAGATGTTTTATCTGCAGTAGAGATGGCAGTAATCATTGCCATAGGAAGAAAGGGTTGATCAAACTTTGAATAAGCTGCTAGGGTTTGTGGCGGCAGCTAGGGTTGAAGGAGAAGACCTGAATTCTTGGCTCTGATACCAAGGGAAACCGTATATTGAGGTTGAATGGATGGATGTAATTTAGGAAGCGCTTGTAATGTGAGTGCGTGAGAGAAATATTAGATTACATAGAGTTGAATGAATTGAATGATGATACGTAATCTCCCTATATATAGAATAGAATATTACAAATGACTACCATATAATTATGCTAATTACAATAGATAGTCTAACAACAAGCTCCAAAGTTGACGTTGACCAACTACACAGCATGGCCAATCATGATGAAGATTATATTTGGGGCAAACAAATTGCAAGAAACAATTGGTCCAGAAAAAGGAAAAGGGACAAAAGAAAGAAAGAAATTCATGGCCTTGGGAGCCATCTTCCAAACTTTAACTCAAGTTGTTATGCTTCAGATGGCAAAGTATTCAGAACCAAAGGACGTATGGGAGGTGCTAAGAGTTAGGTACTTAGGAGCAGAACGAGTCTAGAAAGCTCGCCTTCAAATGTTAAGAAGCGTGTGGGAAGCATTAGAGATGGGAGAAACGGAAAGCATAGAAGATTTTGGTGCAAAACTAGGTGGAGTACAATCAAAATACAAGAGTTTGGGAACAACATTTGAAGAAGAGGTTATGGTAAGAAAACTCTTAAACTCAATGTTGTTAGGTATTACGTGTATGCGGCTGGCCCGAGTATTCGAATAGGGCACATAAATCAATACAATACTACGGCTCGGGCCTTAAGAACTTGTCGGTATTTCTAATTGATTTCTAAAACGAGTGACGAGATAACGATAACAATAATAGTAGTAACAAAACGTAACTACGCAGCGGAAATAATTTCACCAAACAACCAATAACTTGAACTAATCAAACTAAACAGAATACCACAAAACAGAACCTGTTTTGTGGCTGTTCTTTGATCAGAAACAGAGCCAAAAAGCAGCAACAGCAGCGCACAAAGAACAGAACAGCAGCCTGATCTCGGCAGCAGCACAACCCTTTTGTGGCGGATGTAATGGCGGAAGCTGGTGGTTGTTGATGGCAATCAGCAGCCTTGCTGTTTGCAGGTTGGCAGCAGCAGCAATAGAAAGACAGCAGCAGTGTTGCTGCTGTTCTCGGCAGAAACACACACAATCATACGAGCATAGAATATAATAACCAAAGCAGTAAAGAGGACAACGATTTAAAGTGGTTTGGTCAAAGATTGACCTACGTCCACAGGCTACGAACCAAGGTTTCTTTTTATTACTTTCAAGACAAGGCTTACAAGTACAATATGTGGGTATTTATAATAATAAAAAATAAAACTTAACATAAATAAGTTGAGGCAGATTAAGGTTAGGGTCGGCTGCCCCTAACTCCTTTCTACAGTTAGTCTACGGGTTGTTCCAAGGCCCGACCCAAGATGGATCGGAGCCTACAACACAACAAATGCCTGATAAGTATCTACATATAGTTTCCTCGATTAGCAATTTGCAGAAATCGAGAAAATGACATTTGAAGATGTGGTCGGACGATTGAAGGCATATGAGGAAAGAAATACACTTAAGACCATAAGTGAAAGCTCATCCCAGATAAACTCTTGTTCACTCAAACTAAAAGCTCAGAGAAAGTTGAAAACTACCGAGGACGTGGTAGAGGACCTGCAAGATTCAACGGAAGAGGAAGAGGAAATCGAATATGGAACTATGAACGAGAGGTTGACCAAGATGAACAAGATGAGGATCAAAGAGGAAGAACCCTGAAGAAAGAACCTAAGGTGCTACAACTGTGACAAGATTGGGCATTATTCGAGCGAGTGTAAAGCACCTAGTAAAGGGAGAGAAGAAGCAAACTTGATAAGAAGAGAAGATGATGATGGACATGCTTTGCTTATGGCAACTTGCTCGTTAAACCAAGTAATGTTGAATGAAGAAAAAGTCTATCTTGGTGAATATGAAAAGAATGAAAGAGAATAAGGAATGTGGCATTTGGATATTGGGGCAAGCAATCATATGATAGGACGACGAGACTACTTCAGTTAATTGGATGAGAAAATTGTTGGTCAAGTGAATTTTGTGATGGTTCACGTGTTAAAGTCAAAGGCAAAGGAAAGGTTCGTGTGCAGTGAAAGAATGGTGATCAAAAGGAGTTTTCTAATGTGTATTACATTCCAGATCTATCTAAGAACATTCTTAGTTTAGGTCGATTTGATGAGACTCGTTGCAAAATCACAATTGAAGATGGAATCTTGAAGATACATGAAAGAACGAGAGATTTGCTAATGAAGATACAAAGGTGTCAAAAGAGAATTAACAAAATCAAGCTTTAGGTAACTGCTACTAAACCTGCTAAAAAGAAAGAGAAAGAATATGAAATGAAGTCCGCAATTGTAATTCAATCCAGAATGTCGCCTATGACACGGTTCAGTAGATTAGATGAGAGTGTGAAAAGCCAAGCAGATTTGCTTTGAAGTTCACTCCATGAAGAAAGAATTCAAGAAAAAAAAGTGGAGACAGGTAAAACTCCAAAGCAAGACGTTGAATGGTTCAAATGCTAATGATTGTGGAACAGTTAAGCAAGTCTGTTTTAGACAATTGAAGAGGAGAAACAAACGCAAGACGAAAAAGCACAACTCAAGATTAAAGGGGTCAATGATAACTTTAATCTTGAGTTATTTAATTATGAAAGTTTGAGGGTTTGTTTTGTCAGTTCATTAAAATTTTGGTTTTTATTTTTGTTCAATGATTTTAAGTCTATTTTTTGTAGTAGATGTTTTCCTTGTTTGCCAAGGTTATGAGTCGCTCTAAATTAGTTTAAAAAGGAGTAGATTGTTTTCTAATTCTTGTACCTGATCATTTAATTATTGTTTAAGATAAGAGTCATGGGCCGTCCTCCTCAAAATCGGTGTTTATTTGTTTGATTGACACGCCTAATTCTAACATGCTGGTTGCAGACTTGCAGTTTTGATGAATATATCTGGCTGTTTAAAAAATCAATATGTTTTGATTATCAACCAAATATCTACCCATAGAAGAAAGAATGTTGCAATAAACCTAGACATGTGGTTCAATAAGTCCCTTCGGGGCACCATGTTCTATATACAAACGACGACACTTAAAATTCTTATTGTATGCACAAGTAGAGAGTCGGTAATACAAAGAATCATGGTATTGCAACTGGACGAGTGTTGTTCCAGAGCCATTCACATGCAGACCCATCCACCAATGGCGAAACCTGAAAGAAAATATCCAAACTAAAAAACTAATGCAAGCACAAGTAGTAGAATTAGAAGTGGTAATTTTGACCCATGATTGGGTCGGGTTAGGTTATATCTGTTTAAAACAGGACCCATAAATAAAACAAACTAAAACCGAAACACGGGTCAAACAGGTTGAAAAGTTGGCCAAAGTTTATGCTTACTGCATAAAACGTCCCAGATCATTTTATTTAAACATTAAGCTTATGGGAATTATACATATTTTTCTAATCATATTTAACACATTGATCAATAATATATAACAAAATTTAGAATTGGACGAAAGGTATCAGATGACTGATTCTGACTCGCACTAAAATTGAATTGTTTCAACCTAAACCGATTTTGAGTCGAACCATGGTTTGGCGGTTTGACAATTCTGTTGGTTTGGTTTTGGCTATATGACAGGTTGAACCAAATTCTTTTTTTTAACCCTTAAAATCATATTATTAGAAACTTTAAAATGATAAAGATGGTTCAATAATATAATACATATTGATAACTGCATACTCCAATAATAAAATTATAAATAAATAAATCAAGGTTGAACTCTAATTTCAAGTTCCAAATCATCAGCCCGACCACTAAACCAGAAAACCACCAAAGCAAACCATATATATTTTAATCCAGATGACTTTCTTTGGCATGGGTGGTTCAGGCGATTTTAATGGTTTATGAACACCCCTAAATTCGTCATGTTATCAAACCTACCAAACATCCCATTTTGTTACTTCAAATTAAAATTGTTCAATGTCTAAATTAGAGTGCAGCACAGTTAATGTCATGAGTAAACTATAGTCATCATCATAATTTATATTTTTATTAATAAATGACAGCTGTATGAAGATTTACCTTCTCCCAAACTTGTGAATGGTAGTCATTGAGCCAATCAATCTCAGAAGCAGAGAGCAAGGTTAAATCAACCAATTTAGTCTGCATAATGAAATTAGAATTAGTATTACTTTAAATTAAATCATAGAAAAAGAATAAATAAGAAAGTAATAACTAGACTAGATATATGCACCAAATTTAGTTTTCTAAATACAGAAAAGGAAAGCTTAACCATGCTGCCAAAACTGTAAGTTAACACATTACACACCTGTATAGGGACAAAAGTAAGCTTCTCAAATCCAATATACGTAATTCCTCCAAAACGATTAGGAGTGTCAACCTCTTTGACAAATAGAAGATTCTGCATGATGTATGCCAAAAACATTAATATAACTTGCTAACATCGTATGAGCTAACCTAAAACAACAGATTGTAAGGTACTTACTCAAGCTATATCAAGTTTTCAAACTTAAGAAAGGAGGAAAATATTATAGTACAAATAAACAAAATAAAGTACACAAATAATATCTTTAGCATTGAAACTACCGTATGCAAAGACATTTATTTCGAAACAAACACACACATATACATAGTAAAGTCCAAACAGGTGCAAATATACCTCAATTCGAATACCAAAGGCATGGTCCTCATAATATCCTGGTTCATTGCTGACAATCATGCCTTTGAGCAAAGGAGTCATATTGCCAAATCGAAAGCTAATACTTTGTGGGCCTTCATGAACGTTCAACGCAGCTCCCACCCCATGCCCAGTTCCTAAACCATTAAGCATGAGAACAAATATTACTCCCTCCAGGCTCCAGCTGAAAATAAATGTCTACCTTTCCATTTAAGTTTGTCCCAAAAAGAATAATCACTTCCAGAATAAGTTAGCAAGTTTCTCACTAAACAGCCAACACGTTATTGTACTCTACCTAAAATTTCATTAAATGCACATTCCTGAAATGTTAGCATTTAAGGGTCGGGAGGGGGGGGGGCTTTTATTAATCCACAAGTACCCTCAACACCACCCAATTTGCACCTCGTTTGAACCCACAAGTACCATAAAGGGAGGGGTTGCCCATCTTTCAACCGAAAACTACCTAGCAATTTATAAAACTACCCATAAATAATATATGAAAATAAATAAAAACACAATTTCATTAACTAAAAATAGATTCATAATCAAATTTATAAATTAAAAAAAAAAACTCTAAAGTTACAAAATAAAATATAAATGTAAAAATTCCAAGGCCACCCCATTTCATGGCTATTTTTTTGGTGTAAAAAAATTAAAATATGAATGTTAATTTATAGTTTGAAAATAGGGGGTTAAATCTTTTTTTAAATGTTCCAGTGGCATTCTAGCTGCTGTTGCCTGTCAGAAAAAACATCAAATCAACAGCTTCATATACCCGTTTTATAACCCGCGTGGCTTACTCAAGGGGGTTGCAACAGTGTACCTGCCCTACACAAACCAAACCACGGGAGTTGCCTGTGTACACTAATAGTGCTTGTCGTTTAAACATTTAAAAACACGTTATTTCACATTCCATAGATTGCCTTTTGTCTAGGGCTCACAAAATAAGGAGGTAGTAATAAACAATTGTTTGCATTTCAACACTTCATATTAAAAAGAAGAAAACTACCATGTCGGTAATCAAGTCCAACTTTCCAAAGTGAAGATCGCGCAAATGCATCCAGTACAAAACCAGGAGTATTTTCTGGAAACACTGCTTGATCAAGAGCTATATGACCCTGCAATAGTGTACATACATTCTTATATTTTTAATATTAAACAAAAACAATAAAAAGTTCATGAAGGGTTTAAAGAATGATTATAATGGACAAAAGAAAAACATAAAGTTCAAGATTTATTTACGAAGTACTGGAATAAACTTTGAAATCAGATGTAAACTATGAGGACAGAACCTGAAGAACTCGGGTGAAGCATTCTTTTTGTCGTTCAGAAGGTTGACCGAAATGCACTGTCCGAGTTATGTCAGTGGTCCCATCAAGATACTGGGCCCCACTATCTAGCAGGAAGAGCTTCTCTGTATCCACAATACTACAGCTATCTGGTTCTGCTCTATAATGTATAATAGCACCGTTTGCACCAGAACCTGTGAGTTAAAAATGCTATGTTTTTGTTCATAAAAGTTCTAACGAGTTTACTAGGGAATAATAGAAACATAAAAAATCAAAACAAACCAAGTAGAATACACACCACTTATAGTATCAAAGCTTGTATCAATAAAACCAGCTTGACTTGCACGGAATTCAAGAAGTTTGTCTGCAACTTCTACTTCTGTAAGTACCACTTTTTTACTCATTTCCTCCTCCAGCCATGACCAAAACTCAGTAAGAGCAGCTGCATCCCTGATACCAGAAAAACCATCAATCAGTGAACTATCTTTTATAAAATTTTGATTATTGTGCATTACAGAATATAGATTATTACCTCAGATGAGCATTGCGCATCCCCTCTAACTCAGCATGATTTTTAACAGCTTTAGCTAGAGACACAGGAGAGCTCTTACACAATGCAGTTGGTGCTCCAGATAAGTTCTTCCTTTTGCTTTTACTACCAAGTTTTTCTAAATATTTATCACAGGCGGTTGCATATGTGCTTGAAATAGCAGCATTGACTGATGATGTGTCTAACCAAAGGTGGGCCCCTCTAGCAGCTAAGCTGAAGAACAGAATGGTCAAGTAAAGAAAGCATCATATTATAAAGCTGAAGATACAATTAGAATTTTATGTAACATTAGTTTTAGGTGGAAAATACATCGGGTCGAGTAATGGGTCAAAAGGGGTAAATTTGTATCAGTTGGTCCGGGTCTGGTCCGGGTCTGGATGACTTAGAAAACTTGATCCAAAAACTTTTATTCTTATAAACAACTAGTATGTCAAATATTTATTACAACTATCATATCACTTCAACAATAATAAAAAAAAAAATTGTTAGTAAAGTGATTTAGGAGGTTTTATGAAAATTGGAACAAAAAAACACTGTAACTTTCTCCGCGTTTGATCCATTTTGTGTTAAGCAAACTTATTATATTTACCAATTTGACCAATTAGAGGGGAAAAAAACATATTGACACCTATAAGCATGTAAAAAAATTTCATGATCCAAACTAACCTTTCAATTTCAGAAAGAATAGAATCATATGCTCTTAGCTCTATGCCAGCTTTCATTAGGTAGTCCATCACTTCAGGGGTAACTTTGGATTCATCAACAAAAAGTTTTGCTGAATCAATCTCCACAATCAAGTATGCATACATAACAGGAGAATGTGGAACATCATTTCCTCTCTGCAGCATAGATTTGTATTAGTTTAAGCTTAATACAAAGAAGTAGTGAAGATAGACATCGTGAGAAGTTAAAACTTAAAAATATTACCAAGTTCAGTAGCCAGGCAATTTCATCAAGCATAGAGATAACAATTGCAGATGAACCGTGCTCAGTGAGTTCAGACCTCAAGTTAGATAGTTTAGTTGATACATCTACACCAGCATACTTAAGTTCATGTACTCGAATTGGTTTGTTTGGAGGCATTGGTCTTGCTTCTTTCCATACTTCATCCACAAGATTAACATCATATAAGTAAACCAACTCATGATTGTTTTTAGCAACACTTTCCTTTAATTCATTTACAGCATCAGAAGAAAAAAGAAACTGCTCCCTTCACAAATACAAGAGAAGGTCACAAGCATATAAAATATATCATCATGTATATGGATAAATAAGTCTCTGATATGCATGATAAACTTGTATCTTGAATCACAAGAATTGAAAAATCTACTCACAGGATCGATGCCGATTCTGCCACCAGGCGCTAAAACATCATTAAGCCACTCAGTAGTGCTAGGGACACCCCAGTTACCAGAACGCATGAGGATCCAGCTCGAGCTCAACTGCTTCTCAGCCTAGTAAAGCACATCAAAATAAAAAATAAAAAAAGAACATTTTTTTTATTATCGTGATGAGTTGCAACTTAACAAACCCAGGTAATTAGATAAACCTGCAGAAAATATCTCCCATCCGTCCAAAGAGCAGCCTTGTGACTTGTAACAACAGCAGTGCCCGCACTACCAGTAAAACCAGATATATAGGCCCTCCTCATAAAACATTCAGCAATAAATTCACTCTGCATCCATAGCAATCACATCAGAGTAATACAAAGAGGTAGATCCACCGAAGAAGCTTTGATTACCATATTTATTACACAAATCTACCTTAATCATGTCAATTAACCACACAATCTTCATTATTCCTACATATTTTGCTCGTAAAGAAACAAAATTATGTACTATAACCAGACCTAGAAACATTATTGTTACCCAACAGCAAGTGGATAGATATATTTCTAATCGAACAGCTGAACAGAGATACAACGATAGAACCAAACCTGATGTGCATCCTGAGAGGGGATGATATACGCATCAATATTGACACCAGGTTTCTTGAACAGCTGACGAAGAGCGGTGAGCTTCTGATCTTGATCGAATCCGCTACTGCTACCATTGCGATTCTTGCGCATTTCAGAAGAGGGTTTGGCGGTGATGGAAGAAGAACCAGAAGAAGAGGTTGAAGATGAATTTCGAACGATGAAAATGGGATTGGTGCGATTGACAGGAATCTTGATGGGGTTAAAAGTGGGGTAAGGTGGAATTGATAGGGATAATAGGCGAAAGTAGCTCCGAGAAGAAGGTGACGATAGGGCGGAGGAGGTGGAGGATGTTGAGAGAGAAAGGCCTGACATTATCGCCGCTGCTGACTTCATTGGCGGAGAGATTGGTGAGGAAGAAAGATAAGGCGAAGTATTGCCACTTCACAAGCAACAAATTATTACTCCAAAAACTGTAAACGGATGGATGTTTGCCAATTTTTAAATTTAACTAGAACCAAGTTGCGAAAACGTAAAACCGTATAAAATAACACCAATGTCAAATCATCATTAATAATCATCAATATTAAAATTACTATGCGTTAATATGAAAAAAATAAGACCAAAGCGTAAAACATATAAATATATAACTAACTCGATTTAAAACTCACCCGTTGCGACGAACCTATTAAAAGAGAAAAATAGACGTAAAAACGATAAACCACGAATGCACGTTATGTTGTGTTAACTAATAGAATTTAAAACGAAACTTAAAGCGAAATGCACAATTGATGAATTGCACATTGTAAGGCCCCGTTTCCGGGACGCTTACAGCTGGTCAATCATCGCACGTAGAACATATAATTGCATTAACTTAAATAAAACATGCAGCGGAAACCTTTAAACCAATCCTTTCATTTCCTTTAATAAACACTTTTGCAAAATAATACAACATTCATCACAAAACATCATTTGTTCGCATTACAATGCAAAAGCGTTAAACAAAAGAATGTCATCCAAAAAGAGCTGAGTAGTCGTCTCTTGCCATCCTCAGCAATGTTACCTGCCAACTGAAAACACATAAAAAGTCAGCGTTACTGGGTGAGTTCTAGTTTTATAATAAAACATACTTTTCTTTCTTTAAAACCGTTCTTTACATACATGCGATCACACATCATACGTACACATAGATAATATCATTATTATCTTCATCATTCGTTCGTTAACTTTCGTTCATTTAACGTACATCGTTAACATTCACATTCGTTACTTTCGTTCACATTCCTTCGTACGTTCATTACATTCATTCGTACGTTCATTACATTCATTCGTACATTCATTACATTCATCCGTACGTTCATTACATTCATTCGTACGTTCATTACATTCATTGGTACGTTCATTACTTTCGATAACATGTACAGTACCCCGAACATTGTGCATGAAGCTGGTTACTGGGCCTGAGGTCTTTCATAGACCTCAAACATTATGCACGAAGCTGACTCCAGTACCTAGGGCAAGTACATTCACCACTTATCTTTTATCTTTCATTATGGATCAATGTCATGTGCTATACCCCGAACATTGTGCACGAAGCTGGTTACTGGGCCTGATGTCTTTCATAGATCTCGAACATTGTGCACGAAGCTGACTCCAGTACCTAGGGCAAGCGGCGAGGATCCCATACATATGGTCAATCACAAGGATTGGACCCCCAGTGTACATCCTTCTGGGGTAGCTAACCCGCACACGGTTGAGCTAACACTCTTCATTGGGTATGAACCTCCATACATTTTCTTGCAAGCCTTTCTTACTTTCATTCTGTAACATCTCATATTTTTCCGTTAGTGTAAAGTTAGCATCGTTTGTTCATGTAAGGACTATTTATATCAATTATAAAACTTATGGATTACTATGCTTATCTCTTGATTTGCCTGTAATGTAAACGTTAGTAAACTAACTATTGGATAATAATAATAATTGTAATAACAATAACAAAAGTAATAATTATAATAATAATAACACTAACAACAACAATAATAATAATAATAATAATAATAATAATAATAAATAATAATAATAATAATAATGATAATAATAATAATGATGATGATGATAATAATAATAATAATAATAATAATAATAATAATGATAATAATAATAATAATAATAATAATAATAATAATAAAACTTGAATAATTATGATGATGATAATAATAATAATAATAATAATAATAATAATAATAATGATAATAATA
>BJCO01413874.1:1964-13994 GCA_018326465.1 Flaveria floridana | reverse complement strand
TGTACCACTGGAGGACATCGAAGTGGATGAACGGCTCAATTACGTGGAGCAACCAGTGGCGATCATTGATCGTAAGGAGAAGAGGTTAAGGAATAAAGCGGTTCTTCTTGTGCGAGTACAGTGGAAGCACAGGAAGGGATCCGAGTCTACATAGGAGATTGAAGGAGAGATGAGGCAGCATTACCCTCATCTGTTTAAGGAATAACAGGTTTCAGGGACGAAACCTATATAAGGAGGGTGGACTTGTAACACCTGGTTATTTTTTTAGAGATAAAGAAAAGAATAAAAATAAAGGAAAGGAAGGAAAAAGCTATAAAACCCAAGTTGAAGGGCTAAAAGTGTCCAAAAGGACAAAAGGTTTGAAAGTTGGTAAATAAAGTAACATGGCCGCCCATGCTGCTTATTCACACCAAACATTCGGATTTTTTAGAGAGAGAAACAACAGAGAATTCTCGGAGGTTGTAGAAGAAGAAGAGAAATTACGAAGTTTTTGGTAAGAAATCTTGAATTTCTGATGCTTTAGAAGTTTCTAGTCTCGGTTATGTGCTTATAAATGTGATTGTGTGTTTGGGTTGTGTGCGTGTGTGGGTTTTAGGTGCTAGAACCGTCTGGGAAGCTCAAAGAAGGGTATCAAACCCGAAAACAAAACAAGGTAAGTTCTAGAATCCCCTTTTTAACATGTTTTTAACAATTTTGGGGCTAGAAATTGCACGTGTATGTGTTTCTTATAAAATTATGTTTCTACCCGTATGTGTGTGTGAATGTGTATACGGGTGGATGTAAATTTGGGGCATATATGTATGTATGTATGAATATGTTATGATGCTTAGGATGATAATACTAAGCTTAGAACATGTTAGATTTGGATTTGGGACTGTTTTACGTTGTTTAATTGGAATTATGTTGCCCAAACCGTCTAAACAGTGGACCATGCGTCCAATGGTTTGATTTTCTAAGTGTTCCCAACCGCCCAAAATGCCCAACCGCCTGAACAGGGCCCATGCATCTGAACAGGGCCCATACGTCTAAGTGGAAAATTTTCTTAAGTGTAGACCCAAACGTCCGAACAGTGCCCAACCGCCTAAGTGCCCATGCGTCTAAGTCAGGCCTATGCGTCTGAATAGTGCCCAACTGTTTAGGAGATTTGCTCAGGATGACTAAGTGCAGGGCCAGACGTCTGAACAGGGCCCATGCGTCCGAACAGGGCCCATGCGTCCGAACAGGGCCCATGCGTCCGAACAGGGCCCATGCGCCCAACACTTAGAATTTATTTCGGAAATTTTATGGGAGTCTGTGCCATTAGGGTTTGCAACAATGTTTGATTAGGACTAATAAATGCTTAATTCCAAGCATAATCATGACTGCTTTTATGATTCCTTATTATCATTATTATTATTATTGTTAACCTTATTATTAATATTATGAATATTATTATTATATGACTTTACGTGGTATGTTTATGATCGAGACAGAAAGTATTATCATTAATAAAGTGAAAGATTAATGATGAAGAAAAGTGGAACGTAAAAGAATGAATGAAAGACTTGCAAGAAAATGTAAAGAGGTGCACGGCCTTGTTGTCGTTAGCTCAACTGTGATACGGGTTAGCTACCCCTAAGGATGCACACAGGGTCAATCTTTGAGATTGACAATGAGTTGAGGGACCCTGTTGTCGCAAAAGACTCAGATAAAGTGCAATCCTTGAGATTGTCAATGAGGTGAGCAACCCTGTTGTCGTAAAAGACTCAGATAACGTGCAATCCTTGAGATTGCTAATGAGGTGAGCGACCCTATTGTCGCAAAAGACTCAGAAAGATAATGATAAAAGTATGAAATGAAGAAATGATAAGGATAATAATGATATTACCTATGTGTACGTATGATGTGTGAACACATGCAAAAGTAAAGAATGGTTCTTAAACAAAAGTATAGTATATTTTATTACAAACTAGGACTCACTCAACAACGCTGACTTTTTATGCATTTTTCAGTTAGCAGGTAAAATGTTGCTGAGGATGGCACGTGGGTGAAGTTACTCGACAGGGCATGACTGACATCCATTCATACATGATAATTGAACTATTATTGAACTATTATTTTGTAACACGATTAAACCATGGTGTATTGCTTAACAACAGTGTTTATAATGAAATGAATGGCTTTTGTTAAATTAATTCCGCTGCTTAAATTTATATTATGTAACGTTTTATGTAATTGTTGCTGTGAATGACCAACTGTGAGGTGCCCGGGAACGGGGCCTTACACGTTTATTATTTGATTGTTTAAAATTAGTTTTAAATATTATTTGTTACATACTATTTGACTAGGAATATTGTTTATGTTTCTTCTTTATATGAACAAGAATTCATATATGTCTTCAATAATGATGATTTTATTTATGCATATTTGAGTGGTGTATTTTATATTAACACAAAACTACATAATGGAATCTATAAGATAGAACTCCACAAAAATAATGCTATATACAATACATACAACAAGAGTATGATATTTGATTTCAATGGTACATATTTATGGCATTCTCGACTTGGATATATAAATAAGAAGCATTTAAAAATTTCCAGACTACACAAATCCTAGATTCTATGAGTCAAGAGTCATTTGATTAATGTGAATCATGTTTAAGTTGAAAGTTAACCAAAGCTACTTTCACCGGTATAAGGGCTAAGGATCCTTCAGGATTCGTACTTATAGATGTATATGGTCTACTCAGGATATTACAAGAAGTGGAGAGAGGTACTTCGTTACACTAATAGATGATTTCAGTAGATATGGATATGTTTATCTTATATAGCATAAACATAAAATGTTTGAAATGTTCAAATAATACCAAACTGAAGTACAAAATCAACTAGGCAAGACGATTAATATATTTTGATTAGACCAAGGTAGAGACTATCTTAGCTAAGAGTTTGAATATTACAAGAAGTGGAGAGAGGTACTTCGTTACACTAATAGATGATTTCAGTAGATATGGATATGTTTATCTTATATAGCATAAACATAAAATGTTTGAAATGTTCAAATAATACCAAACTGAAGTACAAAATCAACTAGGCAAGACGATTAATATATTTTGATTAGACCAAGGTAGAGACTATCTTAGCTAAGAGTTTGAATATTACAAGAAGTGGAGAGAGGTACTTCGTTACACTAATAGATGATTTCAGTAGATATGGATATGTTTATCTTATATAGCATAAACATAAATTGTTTGAAATGTTCAAATAATACTAGACTGAAGTACAAAATCAACTAGGCAAGACGATTAATATATTTTGATTAGACCGAGGTAGAGACTATCTTAGCCAAGAGTTTAAATAATATCTATGTAAATGTATGATCATCTCCAAACTCACTCCTCCCGTAACACCATAACTTAAAGGTGTTTGAAAGGACAAATTAAACATTATTAGATATGGGGCTATCAATGATGTACTATACAAACATGTCTCACTCCTTTTAGAGATTAATTCCTCACTCCTTTTAGAGTTTCACACTTGAGGCTGGCGCTAAACTAATTTATCTTGCTCCGACTAAGAAGGTGGACAAAACGCCTTATAAAATTTGGCATGGAAAAAAACCTGAAGTGTCCAATCTTAAGGTTTAGGGATGCAAAGCTTATGTTACATGTAAATCTTTAGACAAACTAGATTCCTTTAAAGAAAAAGTTGTTTTTATCGGATACTTTAAAACAATCGACTAGTATTTCTACAATTCTACTTAAAATAGGGTTTTCTTAAAACATAGAGCTAGCTTATTGGAGTACGAACTCCTTGCATAAGGTATTGGAGAAAATCATTTCGATTTAGAAGGATTCCAGGAAAATCAAGAAAACACATTAATTGAATCATACGCTAAAACCGTCGATCATGAAGGAGTTATTGAACCTGAACCTGAGAGGATATGAGAATTGTTTGTTACTCATAGCATCCATAAAAATGAGAAATCAGCATGAACATAGTCAATATATCATAATTCATGAAAACTATGACATCATGATAGTAGATTAAGGTAAACCTATTGATTACAAGTCTAAAATTTTAGATTTTGAACCCAAGAAATGGTTGGTAGCCGTGAGAGCAATGATGCAATCTACTTATAATAAACATGAATGGTAATTGGTTGACTTCCTCCTGAATATCAACTATAAGATGTAAATGAACTTCAAGAAGAAGCTGACATGGATGGAAAATTGCAAACCTACAAAGCTAGGCTAGTAGCAAAAGGGTTCACTTAGACTCAATGTGTTGATTATGAGGAAACTATCTCACTGGTAGTCATCCTTAAGTCAGTCAAGATTCTACTTGCCATTGCTACATATTATAACTATAAGATACAGTAACTGAAAGTCAAAACTATGTCTTGAATAGATAACTTATTTAAAATGTCTATATGGTACAACGTGAAGGTTTTGTGGATTAAAATAATCATAGTAGGGTGTCTAAATTAAACAAATCCATTTAAGGATTAAAATAAGCTCTTGAAGCTGGAATCTTCGTTTTAATTAAAAAATCAAAGAATTTGTTTTTATTAAAAATAAAGATAAACCTTTTGTTTACAAGAAGGCAAATGTGAGTCATATTACTTTTATGATCTTGTATGTGGATAACGTGCTACTCAATGGAAACAACATACCAATGCTTAAAGACATAAAGTCATGGTCAAGAAAATGTTTCGTAATGAAAGATCTTGGTGAAGCATCATATATTCTAGGAATAACAATCAAAATAGATATATCAAAGTTGCTTATTGGTTACATCAAAGTACATATATTGATATAAAGTCCTTAGACGCTTTTATAGACAAGATTCTAAAAGGGGAACCTTGCTAATGGCACATAGAACAATACTTAATAACGGTTGGTGTCTTCAAAAAGAGGATGTAAGAAGAAGATGGAAAGACTTCTATATGCTTCTCTAGTTGGTTCCGTCATGTATGCCAGGTTATGTACTAGACTTGACGTGTCACTCACATTGACTATGACAAGTAAATATCAACAAATTTAAGAAGAAAGTCATTTGACGATTTTGTAAAATATTCGTAACTACTTAAGAAGAACTAAGAATGTGTTTATGATATATGGAGGAGTGGAAGAAGAGTTAATAGTTAGGGGTTATACTGATGCTAGCTTACAAACAGATTGAACTGATTCTCTATCCTAATTAGGATATGTATTCATTCTAAATGGTAGTGCTACAACTTTAAAAAGTTTAAAGCAGAGCGTGGTCGCTCAATCCACTACAACATCAGAATACATTGTGGCATTGGATACTACAAAAGAGGTTGTTTGGATAGAGAATGTTGGATTCAACAAGACAAGAAACTAAAGCTTTCTAAATCACAAACATTGCCAACTCAAGATCTTATTATACAAGTTCAGAGACCAAGTTGATCACAATAAGAAAAAAAATACAAGAAAAAGTCAATATGACAAAGTCAACATCAGCGCAAAAAGAAAATTCAAAATAAAGGTTTGATGTAATAATTATTATTAGAACAATATAAATATAAACCCACTAGTGCAAATAGGGATGTGTGTTTTCTATGGTGTAAATCACCACCCAAGAAGAACTCCTCATTTGGGTGGGTTTGATCTTCATCTTTTATCTATGATTATCATTGTAATTTGTTACAACATAATTGAAATCATAACAATTATATTTATTTACCTTTTTGTTTTTTGATTCACACACATAGACCCATCTTAATTTTGACTTTTTAGATCATGAACATGATGAATCCTATGATCCAAGCTAAATTAATCTGAAATATTGATTCAGTAAAATGGTATCAGAGCTCTTGGTTGTTGGATTCATCTAGTTTCAGATATGAATTTCAACTTTATGATGTAAAGAACAATGAATTCAACAACAAAAATAAAGAACAAGGTCACTGTTCTTCAAAACCCAGCTGTTCATCTACAAAATACAAAAGAAAAATCAGCAAATCTATTCAAATTGGTACGAATTGAAGATGATTCATCAATTTATTGATTATCAACTCAATTCTCAATGCAATTGAACAAGATTATCTTCAAAAATGAAGAAAACTAAAGAAACAGAAGTCGATAATATTCATTGAAAAAATGTCAATAATTTTTGAGTGGTTTCAAGCAAATTAGAGGTGAAATCATATTGGTTATTCATAATCGTTGATGACTAGTAATTAATTTATGATTTTCATCAAGAATTTTACTGATTTGTAGACATTATGATTTTGTGGTCGACAAAACCAGATTCACATTTGTGTCTCATTCAATGAATGCAGCTATCATATGTGGATGTTTATGGATTACCAAATGTAAATGAGGATGGATATTAAATACGGCTGATAATTGAAGAATAAAAGAAATGTTGATGACTTCTTACATTAATGACTAATGCGGCTGTTAAGCATAAATGCAGATTATATCTCACAAAACAAAAACATGAACTAATACGGATGCTAGACTTTTATGTCTACTAATGTGGCTACTCTATTCAACAAATGCAGATGCCGTTTTGTTTTGGACAAACAAATAAGGCTAAGCAATTATCCAATGCAGACGAGTCATTCAAGAAATGTGGATACACATGCTAGTCTCCATCATACAAATGTGGATGAAAACAAGTCCAAATAAGGATAACCTCAAACAAATGTAGATGAACCATGGAACAAATGTGGATGTGTATGTGCAATGAAAAAACAAATACGAATGAGTTAATAAAACAAATGTGGATGTGTTATGCAACTGTCATACATGAAATGTGAATGACAAACACATATGTGTTACATCCAAGCCAAATGAATTGATGACAATAACAAGAAAAATAATTTGATTAAGATCGAATGATGATAAAAAAATTGATAACAACACAAGAAAAATACAATGTCATGAATATGGACGAATGCAACCAACATGCACGTCTATTTTGTGCATTCATCAGCAAGAAAAACAAGAACAGAAATCAACTTTGGTCATAAAACTGCTACATTATCTAGGGATTTGTATAACTACCAGATACTCTTTTTGAAGTTTGTGATACTACAAGCAAAGATGATCGTTTGAACCCGTGTCTAACTACTAAGCGGAATAGATAGACAAACTTTAATCAAGGGGAATAACTATTATCTAAAGAATGTTATTATCTAAAGAATGTCATGTATCAAGTCATTTTAGATATTTAAAGAGTTGGAGTGTGTTCAAGGTTGATTCATGTTCATGGTGTAGTTTACTGAAGTTCAAAGGCTCATCATATGCCAATACATTCTAATCTTTAAAGTTGTGATATAAACTATAATCCAAGTCATATCCAATACCAAAATTATTCTCCAGAGATTCTAACATTTGTTAGAAATATATTAGGAGAATCTTAATCATGAGGGGAGAACATCAGTGAATTGTGTCAGAACATAAGTTAATCAAGAAGACATGTGATAGAGAAAATCTTCGAGTTCAAAGTTTTGCAAGCATTAGTTTAGGGGGAGTATTGTTGGGTTCAACAAGATGAGAAACTGAAGCTTTCCAAATCATAATCATTGCCTACCAAGATCTCATTATACAAGTTCAGAGACCAAGTTGATCACAACAATAAAAATAATACAAGACAAAGTCAACATCAAGACAAAAAGAAAATTTAAAATTAGGGTTTAATGTAATAATTATTAGAACATTATAAATAGACACCCACTATTACAAATAGGGGTGTGTGTTTCTATGGTGCGGATCACCACCCAAGGAGAACTCCTCCTTTGGGTGGGTTTGATCTTCATCTTCTATCTATGATTATCATTGTAATTTCGTTTATCAACATCAATGAAATCTTAACAATTATCATCATGTATCTCTTTAATCTTTGATTCACACACATACATCCATCTTAATTTTGATTGCTAGGTCATGAGCATGATGAATCCTAAGATCCATTGTCAATAAATATAAAATTATTGATTTAGAAAAGAGCTTCTTAGTTGATATTAACTTAGTGCCCAACATACAAAATCCTATTAAGGTATTATGTGGCAATAGTAGTGCCATAGCTCAGGTAAAACAACCAAAGTCACATCATAGAGTAAAGAACAAACTCATGCAGTTTCACTACGTAAGGGATGAGGAGACCTCAAAGTAAACAAATTGCATACAAGTTAGAATCTAGTAGATCCTTTTACTAAGTGTATGCCTTATGCTAAACGAGCATGCTAGGAAAGATAAGGCTTAGATTTGCTAGTGTGTTTAATCAATATTCGTATTTAGTACTTTCGAACATTAACAAATACATGTGATGTTTATTTTGACTAAATAGTTAAAGGTTATATAAACATATGTTTCTGTATTTGATTTTTTGTATGTTTAAGAATCCTTGAATATTTTATTTTAAATGTCCATAGTCGATCAAATTTATGGAAATGAATCTTAAGTAAATCTATATTGAATAGTTACTTGGTTTATAGAGACGAAAGATTATAGACTTAAGGACCAATTTTGATAGATATGCATTAGAGAATGATATTGGATATGACTAGCTTCAAAATGTTCTTCATGTATCTAAGTTATAGGAACTTTTGAATGTGAAATGATGAATATCCTTCGAACCAAGACACATATGTGAAGTAACTTTAACTAAAGATTGTTCTTTGATCTTATCTAACGTTGGTCCGTAAAAGGCAGCTAAAAGAGTAATGGTTAGTAATAAATCTAAGGTAAACTAACTAATTCGTATTCTACCACAGATTCCTATGATCTAACTTCTATGTTGGGATATTTTGAGGATAAAGCTATTCATAACATTATTTATCTCTTTACTAAGGTAGCTATTGAGATTTATGATTCTACTACCTCAAAACTTCCAAAGAAATAGCCAAACTTCTGAGAAATTGCATCTTCTAATAGGCTGCACCTATCGACCAACAGTCTATATTTTGAAAGGCATCACCTTCTTATGTACTACATCTCTGTCAGTTTTGAGAAGTAGTTGAGCAACCTTAACCTTTCAATTTGATGGAGATCCTCTGCTTCTCAATATTATATAAGATATTTATTTTATTCTTACTCTTTAGTATCCAAATAGATCATATAATTCTTGTATGCCACATTATATAGATCAATGGTAGTAATTTGCCATTGATCTTCAACCTAGAATAAACTATGTAGATTGTTTCTAGGTTTATTCATGTTAGTTGCCTAAGAGCAGCTAGCTGTTGCTTATAGTATATAACCCCTCATTGTAATAGTGAAAAAGTTACATGCTTCACACTTGTAGTTTGCTTTGTATTCGTAAAATTCAATATATTAAGTGATTATAATTTGATATTGAAGAACCATTGTGTTACTGTTCCATTATTTTGCTATTTTGTGCTTATGTTGCGTGATATCACTAGTCAATAGAGATTCCACATCTGTTTATTAGTTTCATAAATTATCTTGTTTTAGTTAATTCCAAAGGATCCAACAAGTCTTATTAGAGCTTTGGCCATAGACTTGTTTAATTTAACCATTAACAAGTTACTGTTTTCAATGAAGCTATTCTAAACACTAGTAACACTAAAAAACACTAAAGCTACTATTACTATAAAGCATGATCGTGAAAATGGGACTCAAACCAAGAGTCTCATGTTCACTTCAAATGACTACGACACCTGGAAGATCAAAATGAAAGATTTATCATTTATAAAGACCAAAAAAGATGGAAATTAACTGAATCCATAACTCATTGGATACTTTGCGTGGCCATTCCAAATTACATCAATCATGGTGTTAAGAAGTATATCAAAGCCAGATATAAGGAGAACATATAAAATGTCCTAGAATAGAAATGTCCTAGAAACTGATGTAAATATTGACAACAAATAAAATTCACGAGGTGACATAAATTTTAAATAGTTTATACTATAACATAAAAAGAACTAAAAACCTAAGAACTATGCTAGTTGAGAAGTTACATAAAACTTTCAATGCTTATCATATGGAGATTGATGCTCATAACCAAGAAACTAGCCCTTCTTGCTTTTATCCACCGTTTGATCACCCGTAACGCCTGGTTAAGTTATCATCAAACACCCATCATTTCACATCAAATTCTATAGATAACCTACCTTGAGTCACCAAATGAAAGTTTTGCCCCAATCTTACCATTTAGAAGTTGCAACTCATCACCTTTCTTAAGTCACTCAAATGGAGCATTTATTAGTGAATAAAACCAACTTTGTTTAAGAGAATTTATTTCGATTCTAATTTAGTTAATGTTTCAACCAGCGTATATAATTTCAAAATATTGTACGAATAATAAGTAAAAAAGAATTCAAATTTTAATATTATTAAACTTCAGCAAACAAAAATGGCTAGACGATTCCAAAACTGAAATTATTTTTAGTCATTTTAAAAACTATTTTGTACATAGAAAATCTTCAAATCGATCAAATTACGAATAAACCGACTTACTATGCCATATTTCAGTATAGAGCTATATACAAAAATTAACCATCTTTAACTCAAACTCACATTTTTTTAAAACAAAATTTGTGTATAACAAAGAACAAAGCAAAAACTTATAGAAATTTCAGTTTTAGTAGTGTGGTATGTTCAAAGATTTTAAGATTGGCCATTATTTCGGTTCAAATTGTACTGAATAAGAAATGTTATTTAAAGAATATTACGAACATTGTTTACTCCAAGTATGTTTAAAAATATATTTATTAAAAGGCGTGAGATATTGTAAAACAGTAACATAAATTTGCACTTTACGTATAAAAGTCATCAAGTTCATTTTAATGCAAACGAAGTCTATAATAAATGTAAGGTCCCGTTCCCGAGCACCTCACAATTGGTTATTCACATCATTAATTACATAAAACGTTACATAATACAAATTTAAGCAGCGGAATTTATTTTAACAAAAGCCATTCATTTCATTATAAACTCTGTTGTTAAGCAATACACCATGGTTTAATCGTGTTACAAAATAATAGTTCAAATGCATTACGAAACAACAATATTATCATATATGAATGGATGTCAGTCGTGCCTCGCCGAGTAACTTCACCCGTCTGCCATCCTCAGCAACATTTTACCTGGCAACTGAAAAATGCATAAAAGTCAGTGTTGCTGAGTGAGTCCTAGTTTTGTAAATAAATATACTTTACTTTTATTTAAGAACCATCATTTACTTTTGCATGTGATCACGCATCATACGTAGACGTAGGTAATGTCATTATTATCTTCATCATTCGCTCATTTCGTACTTTTATCATTATCTTTCCGAGTCTTTTGCGACAACAGAGTCGCTCACCTCATTAAAAATCTCAAGGATTGCACGTTATCCGAGTCTTTTGTGACACAGAGTCGTTCACCTCATTGGCAATCTCAAGGATTGCACGTCATCCGGGTCTTTTGCGACACAGAGTCGCTCACCTCATCGTCAATCTCAAAGATTAACCCTGTGTGCATCCTTCGGGGTAGCTAACCCGCATCACAGTTGAGCTAACGACAACAAGGCCGTGCACCTCTTTACATCTGGTTGCAAGACTTTCGTTCATCCATTTACGTTCCACTTTTCTTTATCATTAATCTTTCACTTTATTAATGATAATACTTTCTGTCTCGATCGTGAACATACCATTAAAGTCATACAATAATAATATTAATAGCATTAATAATAGAGTTAACAAAAATGTTAATAATAATAATAATAATAATGAATCATAAAAGCAGTCATGATTATGCTTGGAATTAAACATTTATTAACCTTAGTCAAACGTCGTCCAACCCTAGTTACACAGACTCTCACAAAATTTCTGAAAATACACTACTAGAAAAAGAGACTAATGCAACTTTTTAGATGCAACCTATTTCAATCGAGTTGCATTTGATTCTAATGCAACTTAGTTAAACATAAAAGTTGCAATAAATTATCTAATGCAACATTTTCTTAAAAAGTCGCAAAAAATTATTAAAATTGCAACCTTTTTATTTAAGTGTTACCAATCTTACTTAAAGTTGTAACTTTTTTTTGAAAGGTTGCAAATCTTATT